>RJWJ010002311.1:0-38451 GCA_004363605.1 Indri indri
AGCAATCCTACTGTCTCAGCCTCCCGAGTAGCTGGGACTACAGGCATGCACCACCATGCCCGGCTAATTTTTTCTATATATGTATTTTCAGTTGTCCATATCATTTCTTTCTATTTTTTAGTAGAGACGGGGTCTCGCTCTTGCTCAGGCTGGTGTCGAACTCCTGAGCTCAGAACGATCCGCCCGCCTCGGCCTCCCAAAGTGCTAGGATTACAGGCGTGAGCCACCGCGCCCGGCCTACTGATTTTTCTATGTTGATTTTGTATCCTGCAACTTTACTGAATTTGTTGATCAGTTCTAAGAGTTTTTTGGTGGAGTCTTTAGTTTTTTTCTCTGTATAAGATCATGTCATCTGCAAACAGGGACAATTTGACTTCTTCCTTTCCAATTTGGATGCCCTTTATTTCTTTCTCCTGCTAATTGCTCTGGCCAGGCCTTCCAGTACTTTGTTGAGTAGGAGTGGTGAGAATGAGCATCCTTGTCTTGTTTCAGTTCTTAGAGGAAGAGCTTTCTGTGTTTTCCCATTCAGTATGATATTTGCTTTGAGTTTGTCATATATGGCCTTAATTGTGTTGAGGTATGTTCCTTTTATACCTAATTTATTTAGGATTTTTTTTTTATCATGAAGGGATGTTGAATTTTATTGAATGCTTTTTCTGCATCTCTTGAGGTGATCATATGGTTTTGGTCCTTCATTCTATTGATGTGATGTATCACTTTATCGATTTGCATATATTGAACCATCCTTGCATCCCTGGGATGAATTCTACTTGATCATGGTATGTGATCTTTTTGATGTGATATTTGGTTTGGTTTGTTAGTACTTTGTTGAGGATATTTGCATCTATGTTCATTAGGGATATTGGTCTGTAGCTTTCTTTTTTT
This sequence comes from Indri indri, assembly GCA_004363605.1. Classification (NCBI taxonomy): domain Eukaryota; kingdom Metazoa; phylum Chordata; class Mammalia; order Primates; family Indriidae; genus Indri; species Indri indri. Next base: position 886 of record RJWJ010002311.1, read on the forward strand.
GTTGTATCTTTTTCTGATTTTTGGTATCAGAGTTACGCTAGCCTCATAGAGTGAATTTGGAAGAATTCCCTCCACTTCAATATTTTGGAATGGTTTGAGAAGAATTGGTATTAGTTCTTTAAAAGTTCAATAGAATTCAGCTGTGAAGACATCTGGTCCTGGACTTTCTTTGCTGGGAGATGTCTTATTCTTGTTACTCATTATTGGTCTGTTCATGCTTTCTGTTTCTTCCCACTTCTATCTTAGTATGTTGTATGTGTAAAGAATTTATTCATTTACTAATTTACTGACATATAGTTGTTCATAATAGTCTCTAATGATGCTTTGTATTTCAGTGATGTCAGTTGTGATGACTTCTTTTTCTATTGATTTTTAAAAAATGATTTTATTGACACCAAAGGGGTGAATACAGTTCTCAAATAGAAACTCCAAGAGCCCTTGTCTCATTGGCAACCAGGGCGTGCTATATTTTGTGTGGTCATTGTTTCTATGGTAACTGATGCCTACTGACCTAACAAAGGGTCAGTGACTCTTGATGCCAGTTACAGATTGTTGAACAAAGGCATTTTCTTTGGGAGGATGTACTGAAAATTGACAAAAGGCAGGGAGAGAACAGGAAATGCACCCATAGGGCTGCAGCCTGGTACTGTGCCGGCTTTTGCTTTGGGAGTTTAGGACACCATGGCTGCTTCCTCCGTAACTGTGGGAAGGAGAGATCTTAAAGGAAGGAGCCAGTTAGACAGAGAGAAGGAAAAGGAATTCATATAAAGTAAAACCATAAAACAAGGTAACTGTTTCTTTTAACAATTCATTTGTTCATCGTAGGTGTGGTGGGTGCAGCAGTTAACAAATCAAAGACCCTGTCTGTCTTGGTGAAGCTTGCTTTTTAGTCTGGGAATGAGACACGAAAGAAAACAAGAAACAAATATGTAACGTCGTGTTAGTGACATGTGCTATGAAGACAAAGCAGGGCCAGGAAAGTGAGTGACGGGCTTGTTCCTCTGGGTGGATGGGGAGGACTCTGGCCAGGATGATGTGAGATCAGGAGGATAGTGTGGGTATTTGGGGAAAAAGTGTTCCAGTAAGAAAGAGGAGTATGAGCAGGCCCCACGATGGGAGATGCCTGATTGTTTGAGGACCAGGAAGGAAGCCAGTGAGACTAGCCATCAGGAGGAGAAAAAGAGAGATCATGACAAGAGGTCAGAGAAGGGTCATGTGGGGCCAGATCATGTTGGAAGCATTGGAACAATTTTATTAATGGCAGTGGAATGCACATTTGAATGGGATTATCTTGGTTGCCATCTGGAGAGTAGGGGAAGGGTGGAAGGTTGGCCATGCCTTCCCAGGTGAGAGATGGTCACGGCTTGACAAGGGTGTTAGCAGCAAAGGCAGTGAGAAATCAGCGGATTCTGGGTATATTTTAAATGGATTGCCAATTAGATTTCCTAATGGATTGGATGTGGGTGTAGGGGAAAGAGAGGGTGACTACAAGGTTCTTGTCCTGGGCAACAGGAAGAATAGAGTTGTCATTACCTGAGACAGGCAAGGTGGAGAGGAAGAGAGTCCGTGCATCCGAGGCGAACGTGTTCATCCCAGCCTGTCCAGCTGGAGACCTGAGCGTTTCCTCCCCGCGTGTGTCCAGCATTTGGGTGAGGTCTGGAAGGGGAGTACAGATATGGGACTTGTCATCATTTACGGGGCATCGAAAGCGTTTGGACTGTGAAAACAATCACCAAGGAAGGGGCGGAGGTAGACAAGGGGACATGCGGACAGTTCATTTCCGTCTCCTTGAAAGGGGAGGCCTTGGGGGCTGCTCGCTGCGTCCGTGCTGCTGCAGCCGCTCAGGGCCTTTGCGGAATTTCCCTGTTGGAATTGCTTTCCTCCTGGAAGGGTGTGTTTTTGAAACCATTGTTGTTTGAGGATAGATTAATCCTAAGGAACCTCTACAAATCATGCCCATCCAAATACGGAATTTAATATTGTAGGTAATAAATCAGAGTAATGGAGTTTTCTTTATTAAAGTGAAATGTGACTAAAATGCTATTACGTTACATTGATTTTGTTTGATGTTTTCCTTGGGCTGAAACTTGCCCTCGGGGCAAAACATTCTGAGCGCTCGAGTGTTTGGTGTCGGTTGGTCAGCAGCGTTGTCTGTCTTGTTCCTGTGGGAACCCCGTGCCCGCAGGTTCTGGCACGGACTTACTGTCCCGAACACAGTCACTTACTTGAAAGCTGCCCTCCGATTGGCCTCCGCTCCTCGCTCTGGCGCTGCGAGCGGAAGGCACGGGTCTTCCGGCAGGAATTCTCTAACCGAGTTCCGATGTCCCGTCCGATCTCACCTCTCTCCTTGCTCTCCTGCTCCAGCAACTCCTCCGTCTCGCTGAGACCTCAGCGTGTGGACTCCCCGCCTTTTTGCTGTCTCGCATCCCCTCCTATCTTCACTCCCAGCTCACCCAGCAGCGACTCCACGGGCTTCTGTTCTCACCACTGTTTTGCAAACACTTGGAACAGCCCCCTCGCGTCTCTGTCTCCATCAAGCCTGGCTGCAGCAGCCCAACCTGGCTGAACCCAGCTGCGCATCTGCACTTGAGCAGCTGCCCCGGAGCGAGAGAGCAGCCCGCGGCCACACACCTGGAACGCACGTGGCCACAGACTCAGCCCTACTCTGCTCCCTTAGTAAGTTTTTGTTCTGTTCTCTGGGACAGATACTTCTTCAAATTGCCACCCTCCTGCCACTGCCACCCCTTGTCTTCATAAGTTGTGAAAACAGAAGCCACCAAAGGGTGTATCCTCAGCTTCCCACCCCCAGATCTATAAACACCAGCTTGGGTACCATCCCCTTCGCCCATCGAGGTCATTCCCTCTCTCGCATCGTCAGTCTTTCCCACTCTGAGCATCATTCCTGCTGCTACTACAGATTTACACTCCCTGAAAAAGAAAGTCATACCTCTTGGCTCCCTGTCCTCTGCAGCTTGAGCCCTTCCCGCTTCCTGTAGGCAGAGCCGCCCCGACTGCCTCCTGTTTCAGCCTGGCTTTCGGACACCCCTGCAGTGAGACTCCTCTCAGGACCACCAGCCAGCTCCAGGCTGGATGTTTCCCCATCCTCTTCCTCCCCAGTCCCCCTGGGAGCCAACTCCTCATCTCTCCGGTCTCAGCTCAATGTCACTCTCCTAAGAGGCTTTCCCTGATGGCCCTGTCTAAATGCCATCCCTCAGCATCTCTCCCAGCTCTCAGGATCGAGCTTTCTGTTTGTCCTTGTTTTCAATGTGGGAGTTCCTGGGAACATAGAAGGTGTGTCCCGGAGTGTCGCCCAGCACCTGGCTGTATGCAGCATACATTTTAGGGGCCTAAACGCAAAGGCTCATTAGTTGAATCCTCATGAAATACAATCTTGGTTTAGCTTTGATGGTTTTCTCCATATGCAAACACACTGCCTCTCCCAGAATTTCAGACTGAATTTTGGGTTTGTGTTTGGGATTTCCAGGGGCGACATGTAGCTTTGGCCCCAAACTGCATCAGTTGGTTTGTGAGAGGCAGATCCACCCACTGCTTTTTCTGTATTCCTTTTTTTAAATTATGAAAGCAGTATCTCCCATTCAAATATTCAGTAGGAGGTAAAGTACGAAGTGGAATTCCGTTCTCCTGCCTCCTGCTCACTCCATCCCCAATCTTATTCCCTGGATAACGTCCCTTTTAGATTCATCCCCTTTAGATTTTTAAACCCAAGATTCCATTAAAAGAACCAGAGATATGTTCTCCCCGTCATCTCCAGGGCAGTAACCCCCATGTCTCCAGGGGCTGCTCAGTTTCTGAAAATCAGATTTGGGGCAACAGTACTAGTGAGAAGAATAAAGATTATGGTAGAACCAGGAATTGATTTTTTTCTCATCCTTATAACCAAATGATGTTATTCAAGGACGTTCTGTGTAGTACATTAGAAATGCCTGAAATATGGGTTGGTTACTGTCAGAAGAATGGATTTGATTCATTCTCTTACATTATTTTGTGGTTCTAATTTTATGTAACCTTTACAAGGAGTTTACATGATCTGTTTTTAATGCTCAAGGCTTTTTTTTTTTTCTCCTTTCCTTCCCTTCCCCTTCCCCTTCCCCTTTCCCTTTCCTTTCCTTCTTTCTTTACTCTTTTTTTTTTTTTTTTTTGAGACAGGGTCTTGCTCTGTTGCCCCGGCTAGAGTGCAGTGGCATCATCACAGCTCACTGCAGCCTCAAACTCCTGGGCTCAAGCGATCCTCCTGCCTCAGCCTCCCAACTCGCTGGGACTAGAGGTGTGTGCCACCATGCCTGGTTAATTTTCTATTTTTTGTAGAGATGGGGGTCTCACTATTGCCCAGGCTGGTCTCAAACTCCTAGCCACAACTGATCCTCCTGCCTTGGCCTCCCAAAGTGCTAGGATTATAGGCTGAGCCATTGCACCTGGCCCTTAAGGCTATTTTTAATGCCTAACATCTGAAAAGATGTAACATGAGTTGTATATTTAAAAGTATGTAATAATAGCGTCCACTCTTTGGCCTCCCTTGCGGGGTCTGCCTCCTCATCCCTTGTAACCTTGGACCTTTCTTCTGTGCTTGCGCCCTGGCTGGCCTCATGCCGCCTTACGGCTTTATTTGTGCAGAGACCTTTTTCCTGAACTCTCTGGACTTTTCTATTCCAGCTGCCTACCCTTCTTGTCCACTGGGACGTCTGGAAGCCTCCTCAGACTTCGTCCGTCCCAGATTGCCCGCTCAGGGCCCACTCTCCCTTCACCTCCCACCTCAGGCAGCGGCAGCTTGGTCAGTTCAGTTGCTCAGGCCACCAGCCTGGGAGGCATCCTGACTTCTGTCTCTCACTTCTACGTTGTTTCTACACTCAGAATAGACACTGGAATTGGGCCACTCCTCAGACTTGTACCAGCACCCACCCTACCCTCCACGCCACCATGGCCCTGCACCTAGATTCTCACCAGCCTCCAGATGGTCTCTCTGCCACCAGACCTGCCCCCTTCAGTCTGTTCTCAACACAGCAGCCAGAGCCCTGCTGCTAAGTTGTAAGTTGAATAGTGTCTCTCCTGTGCTCAGAATCCTTCAGTGGCTCTCTGTCTCCTGAGTAAAAGCCAGAGTCCTTTCAATGACAACGCCCTTACAAGACCGGCCCCTCCCACCAGCCTCTGTCCTGCTCCACCCCTGTGCCCATTCTGGTGGGCTGGGCCTTGCTGCTCTGGTAGCCTGTGGACATCCTCCTGCCCCAGGCCTTTGGCTCTTGCTGTTTTCTGCCTGAGATGTAGTTCCCCCAAATGTCAAATGGCTCATTCTCTGACCTCCTTCAGGGCTTGCTCAGAGATCGCTCTAGTCAGACCTTCCCCAACCCTGTTTAAAGGTTGCAAACCAGTCCTTGTTTTTTTCTCTAAAGCACATTTACCTTCCAATATACTTTACACAGTTCCTATTTATTTATTGTCTGCCTCTTGCACCAGAATGTAAATTTCATGGGGGCAGGGATCTATGTCAGTTTTTTTATTGACATAAATACTTGTTAAATGAAGACATTTGACTACATAGCTGTTAAATTCTTTGTACTACAAAAGACCACATAAACGAAGTTAATTATTTACTATATCTTGTCTTTTACATTTACCTCACATGGGCAACAAAGTTGACCCTTGAACGACATGGGAATTAGGGGTACCGACCCCCCGATGTGGCCGAAGTTTTGAGTTTAACTTTTGACTCCCCTAAAATGTAACTGCTAATACTGACAGCCTACTGTTGACCAAAAGCCTTGGCCAATAACATGAAGCTGATTAAACACATATTTTGTATATGTGTTATATCCTGTATTCTTACAATAAAGTAGGCTTCAGAAGAGAAAATATTATTAAGAAAATGATAAGGAAGAGAAAATCTACTTACTGTTCATTAAGTGGAAGTGGATCATCATAAAGGTCTTCATCCTTGTTGTCTTCACATTGAGTCGGCTGAAGAGGAAGAGGAAGGGTTGGTCTCGCTGTCTCATGGGTGGCAGAGACAGAAGAAAATCATGTAAGTGGACCCACGCAGTTCAAACCTGTGTTGTTCAAGGGTCAACTGTATAAAGAGCTCCTAGTAATTAATAAGCATAAGGCAACCAACCCTGTAGAAAATTGGATAAAGGACAGTAGAAATACAGAAATGCCAATAAAGACGAAAAATGCTCAGCCTCTTTAATAATCAGGGAAATACAAAATGGAACAGTAAGATATTTTTCATTCATTAGTTTGGCAGAAATTACAAAGATTGATGGCATCTAGTGTGACAAAGGGTGCAGTACAAAAGGTGCTCTCATACACTGTTGGTGAAAGTGCACTCTGGCCCAGACTTTTAGGGACATTGATGGCAGTATATACTCTTTTTTGGTGTTCCATCTACTTACCTAGCTTACGAAATACTTGTAGATATGCACAGAGATATAAATAATAAGGCTATTCAATGTAGCATTGTCATTAGAAAAAAATGGGAAATAATTTAAATACTCATCAAATCTTTAAAAATAAATCACATAAGATCTTACTAAAGGTCTAAACAAAATTATAGCTACAGTGGTAATGTAAGAGAAAGAATCTAGTCCAACTTGACAGTATCCATTCCAAATTTTATGAATTTTTATTATGTTATACTTTAGTTTTAAACCAAAAAATGATCATCTGTAAAACCTTACTGAAAATACACTAGAATAGGTAGTATACTCACACTATGAAATATTATGCAGCTTTGAAAAGAATGACCTAGATGTACATGTGTATACGGGAAAGATTTCTAAGGTGTCAGTTAAATGAAAACAGCAAGTTGCAATATATGTATGTTATAATTCCATTTATGGAACAGCAAACTCAAATGCTATTTTATAAGTGCATTAATACATTAAAGTATAGAAAAATTTTAACTTTGGGGAGGAAAAGAACCAAACAGTTAACAGGTTTCCTTTGGGTTGAGAAGTAAAGTTGGGCAGAAGGAGACACTCTCTATATCCTCTATATTTGAGTTTTTACCAAGAAAAGTATTCATGATCAATTTTATAATAAAACAAAGCATATTAATTGTTCTCTCCAAATAAGAGTGTTTTAGAAAGTGATAAAAAGCATCTAAATTAGACGTTGCTGAGAAATGATTCTTAAACAATCCACGACTTGCAACTTTTTAACATTGGAGATTTCAGATATTTGCAAGTGATCCTAAAGACTAATAATATTTCATAAATAATATTTAATAATCTTTTATTTACCTGAGGCACAAAAATGAATTTGACCTAAGTGAGGTTTTAGGAGGAAATTATGAGGCCTGTGGCTGAGCCTCTCCCACCATTTATCGTTAAATGTATAGTAGCAGCTTCTCTAAAGCAAACATTGCTTTTAGGCGAAAACCGGGCCTTGAAAACCATGTGCTGGTCCTGGTGATGACCACGCTGAGGTAGGTCTAAGGAAGTGATGGATCTTAACAAAAAGTGAGATTTTTTGTATTAGAGTCAAATATCACATTCAGTGGAGAGAGAGTGTTCAACATGAAAAATTTATGAAGTTGTTTTTTTTTTCCTCCTTGAGACAGGGTTTCGCTATGTTGACCAGGCTGGTCTTGAACTCCTAGGCTCAAGGGATCCCCTTGCCTCAGACTCCCGAGTACAGGTGTGGTCCACCACACTTGGCTAAAATTCATGAAGTTTTTCGTGAATGTAACAGCCAGAGCAAAAATTAGCTTTTTAATAGAATTTGTGATCTGTAGTGAAATTTCTCAAATTTGAGGGCTAGAGAAGGTCTTGAAAGATTTCTCTTTTGGATGTTACAAGTCAACTGTAGTTATCTTAGCTTTTCCATAATGAATTGCTTCTTAGATCCAGAAGAAATCGTCAAAGTCCTTTGGTCCATCTTCATTTTATATGATATTTTTGAGTTTTTTAAAAAAATGATTTACATTGTAAAAGAACAATATATGTTCATTTTGGAAAAGTTGGAAAATACCAAAAGGTATGAAGGAAAAAGAAAATCACCCAGAATCTCACCACATAAAGACAACTAAAACATTAGTGTATGTCCTATTCCTGTTAGCGATTTCTATGTACCATAATTTAATTTTGTCTTGCTTTACGCATTTGGAACAATATTATATGAACAGTCTCTTTTCATTCGTAACATTACTTTTATTTGTTATAACTTTAAAAATATGTACATTTTGGTCACCATGTAACGTATTACTGAGTGATCTTACCAAAACTTCCTTAACTATTCCCAATCTTTTGATAGGTTCCGGTTAATGTTTTATAAATAATGCCAGATTTTTATCCCTGGAGATTTTTATCTATTTCAGATTATTGCCTTATATTTTAGGTTTAGATGTTAAAGTCTCTTGATAAATAATGCCAGAAATTGCTTTTGAAAACCATAAACTTTAACCTTTATTTTTATGACACAGCTCACCAGGTGCAGACCCAGCCGGGGCGGGGATCTCCCGACTTCTGCGCCTGTTCTCTCTTTTGTAATCTTCTGCCTTCTCTCGTGGGATTTAAACAAAAGATCAGAGGCTTTTTCTTTAATTATAATGCTTCCTGCGAGCCTTTTCTAGCTAATGAAAAATGAAAATCCAAGGCACTAATGTGCAATTGCTCTTCTATTAGCTGTGGACTCTATGGAAAGGTCTAGAGTTTGTGCAGCATCTCAGCTCCTGCTTTTACAGTGAAGTAACACAAAACCACAGAATGCATAGAAATGTTTATCTTACATAGAAATATTCCTATTTATGACTTTTAAAATTAATAAGTAATATTGTCACATGTGATGGGCAGGGGTGGACTCCCTCAAGGAGGCTTTTTGGGGTGTCCACTCACCTCCTTTCCCCCACCCACTGTGCGGCCTTGAGCTGGCACTGGCGGTGAGCTCGCCACCTGTGCCTGCGTGTGCAGGGTCTCCCCTCCTGGCCCTGCACATCCCCGTCGTCCATAAGACCAGCTTCGAGGAGCTTCCAGCATCCTGACCAGGGTCAGTCCCATCTGCCGTTTCCCGCGCTGGGATGTTTCACGCTGATGCGGCGCTGGCCCGGCTGAAGGCTGTGCTTGGTCGTGCCCATCTTCATAGCTAGACTCCAAGCCGCTCTAGGACTGGTCTGTGTCTCATGAATTTCTGTGTCTTCTGCACAACATCTGCCACTGCAGAGATATTTGTCGTTTCTCAGCTCACTGACTTTAGGTGAAAGTCTAGGTTTGATGTTCTCTGTGGCTTCATTTCAGGTCTTTCTGTCTGAGTGGAAGGAACAAAAAGTTGCTCTCTCGCGGCTCACTAGTCTGGAGATGAAAGACGATTTCCTCCATGGACTGCAGATGCTGAAATCTCTACAGAGCAAACGCGTTGTCACACTGCTTGGCTACTGTGAGGATGACAACACTATTCTTACCGAGTATCACCCCTTGGGCTCCTTGAGCAACTTGGAAGAAACACTAAACCTTTCCAAGTACCAGCGTGCGAACACATGGCAGCGCCGCCTGCAGCTGGCCATGAACTACGTCAGCATCATCAACTACCTGCACCACAGCCCCCTGGGCACGCTGGTCATGTGCGACTCCAGCGACCTGCCCAAGACGCTCTCCCAGTATCTGCTGACCAGTAACTTCAGCATTGTGGCGAATGACTTGGATGCCTTGCCCCTGGTGAACCGCAGCTCCGGGACGCTGGTGAAGTGCGGCCACAGGGAGCTGCGTGGGGATTTTGTGGCTCCGGAGCAGCTGTGGCCCTTTGGAGAGGATGTGCCTTTTCGTGACGATCTCATGCCCTCATATGATGAGAAGATCGACATCTGGAAGATCCCAGACGTTTCTGGTTTCCTTCTGGGGCACGTTGAAGGCAGCGATATGGTTCGATTCCATTTGTTTGATATTCATAAGGCGTGTAAGAGCCAGACTCCTGCAGAAAGACCCACTGCTCAGGATGTTCTGGACACTTACCAGAAGGTTTTGAGTTCGCTCAGAGATACCGTGATGTCTCAGACAAGAGAAATGCTATAAAAACCAGTCCAGTCACTGAAGGATGGGCTTTAAGGACTGAATGGAAGTTCCAGCAGTTCTACTCTGACGGTGGTGTTTTTTGCCTGAGTCTCATGTTTCGTTGTTTTTTTGCCATTTAGCCATGTGGTTCTTTTTCTACATCCATGTGCACATTTGAGTGTTTTCTGCATATCCTGGCCACCTGGCGGGAAGTTGCTAAGCAAGAACAAACCAGGCCTGATTTAAATCTGGCTTCGCCTTTCTAATGCCAGTTGCTTCCTGGTGAAGATGTGGAGAAGCAGTGAATCTAATCAGTATTCAAGGGAAGTAACAAAAATGTAGCCACAAAAAGGCTTCCCCCGCACTAATAACTGGATAAGTTTGCAAGAAACACATATGGAGAAGACTTTTAAATGGTAGTATATGAAAGAAACATAGAGTAGTTCTTCAAGGAACATTTTTCCTGTAATTTTTAAAATGTTCTAATCAAATCGATGTACAATAGTGAGTGCTAGTGAGGATTATGGAAAAATTGAAACCCTCATACATTGCTGGTGGGAATGAACAATGGTACAGCCACTTTGGAAAACAGTCCAACAGTTCCTCAGAAAGTTAAAATAGAGTTACCATGTGATCCAGCAATTTTACTCCCAAGTATATACCCAAGAGAATTGAAAACATATGCCCACACAAAAAATATGTCCATATCATACATGAATGTTCACGGTAGCATTATTCATATTAAACAAAAGGTAAAAATAATCCAAATTCACTAGCCGATGAATGGATAAATAAAATGCGGTATATCCATACAATGGAATATTATCCACCCATAAAGGGAATGAAGTTCTAACACATGTTACAACATGGATGAACCTTGAAAACGTATGTTAAAGAAGCCAGACACAAAAGACTATATGTTATACTATTGCATTTATCTGAAGTGTCCAGAATAGGAAAGTCCATAGAGATAGATAAGTATTTGCCAGGGTCTGGCAGGGGGTTGGGGTTGAAGGATGGGAATTGACTGCTAATGGATACAGGGTTTCTTTTGGGGTGATGAAAATGTCCTGAAATTATGTAGTGGTGATGGTTGCACAACTCTGAATATACTAAGTACCATTGAATTATAAAAGGAAAATTTTATGGTATGAATTATATCTCAATAAAGCTGTTATTAAAAATTCTGCCACTAGCCTGTGTGTCCTGTCCCCTGGCATGGGCAGGCATTGTGTGCAGTTGTTGATTTGATATAAAATTACAACAACTCATGTTGTAATTCTAGTTTGAGTGTTTTTCTTAGCATTTGAATTCTGCATTGGAGCAAAACTGTCAGTTTAAAACTAATTTGTTTTCAAGTATTGACAATACATGTAAAATAAACAGCGTGGTGCGGGGGAGAAGACACCATACTAGGATCAGAAGACCTCGGTTATAATCCCAGTCTGCTACTGATTAATTGTGTAGCCTAAGACAAACCAATCTCTCAAAAGACAAAGTTGGTGGGATTAATTTCCAGGTTTTGCTGTACCTAAGTTCTCTCTCTGAGGCTTTAAGATTCCAATGCCAGCCACCAAACAGGACCTTTGCCTGTCAGGGCTCAATGTGTAGCTTGTGCCTGGACATAATTCAGTACCAACAGAACTGCAGGACTCATAGAGGAAGTTATATTCTATAATAACTAAAACCTAGGTGAGGAATTCCTTGCCCACTTAGCTTGCGGTGTCACATTCAGCAGCAGTGTCATCAGAGGAGACGGAGGTGAGCCATCCTCAGAGCTGCCAAGAATCCAGGGCTCTCCCTGCTTACCTTGTTCCAAGAGTTAAAAAAAATCAGCACTGTCTGGTTTATAGCTTTTGCATTTTCTCGTCTGATGCTATAAACACTCAGAGCCTCTGGGAGCCTCTGTGATTGTTAATGATTCAGCAGAGACAGAACACCTGGCAGTTCCTCAAATGAGGCGTGTAGGTGGGGTGGAAGGTAACCCCGTGCACTCTCCAGAGAAGGTCCTTTATTGTATTCCCCCCTGCATTTTAAAAATAAACACTGCTCATTTTCAGTAATCACTATTCTCACCTGACTTTTGATCGTGTCAGTAATTTAAAATGCGAAATCATGCTTTTCCATCCCTTTGTAATATTTTGTGAGGACAAACAGAATGAAGGAAATAACTTAGAGTCCTGGAGATCTGCAGTGTAGTTTGGAAGATTTGTCTGCTTGGGCAAGATTTGTCTACTTGGAATTATCTCCTTTGGAAAGAAAATTAGGTTCATTTACTCCTAATTTCATGTGATAGCTTGCATAGCACTTCCTCTGAATAAGGTATAATATTCATTTTACTTCTATTCCTCTGGGTTTATTGCTAAGACAAGTATCTAGTGAGTGTTAAAACATAGCACGGTGTTTTCCAGTTTCTCTTTGTTCTCTTTTGTCACAAGTGGAAGGAAGGACTGGCTTGTGATATGTAGAGCCCCTTTAGGGTGTCCTTGGGTGCTAGGATTAGTCACCACTGACTGACACCCCTTACTCTCAGGGTTCTCAAGGGTGGTCAGACCAGATCCGAGGCTCTTGTTCTAATAACCAGAAGTTCTTGTAGCCAGAAGGTCTTGTAGGATGTTCTGAAGTCAGCAGTATCATCCAAAAAGTTATGTTCAGAACTTGGGAATAGGCAGACAGCCAAAGAGGACAGTATTCTCAAGGAACTCTGAAGCCCACAGGGCACCCACTTCAGCTTGGGTTTATTTTTTTCATTGGACTAGGTGAGGAAGATTCACCTTCGGTGTGAGCAGGCACCATCCAATCTACTGGGGGCCAGGAGAGAACAAAAACAGAGAAAAGGTGATTATGTCAAGCTATCTGCTGGAGCCGGGACACACTCTTCCTCTCCTGTCATCGGACATCAGAACTCCAGGCCCCTGGCCTTTGGACTCCAGGACTCACACCAGCGGCCCCCAGGTTCCCAGACCTTTGGCCTCGAACTATGAATTCCACCATCAGCTTCCCTGTTTCTGGGGCCTTCGGACTTGGACTGACCCACGCTACTGGCATCCCAGGGTCTCCAGCTTTTAGACGGCCTATTGTGGGGCTTCAGTCTGTAACGGCATGAGCCAATCCCCCTACCAATTCCCCTCTCAGATATCTGTATCTGTCCTTTTGGTTCCGTCTCTCTGGGGAACCCCGACTAATAAAAAGGGCAAACAGCTACATGTATAATATGTAAATTATAGCCTTTGCTAGCCTGTGTTCACTGTGTTTAGCCTGGCAATTGTTACTAACTTAACCTTTTACAGTGAGTTCTTAGAAATCGAAGGAAGGAATAAAATTGTCAGAAGGCAATTCAAATTGTGCCAGATGTTAGAATTTTCTTATCCATGATTTTTTGAGGGTTAATTTTTACTTATTCTATTGCCAAAGTAGACAGCTTAGCCCTTCAGCAGGTCACTCTAATTGGCTTTCCATAATGATTTTTTTCAGGACTAGATTATTTAAGTACTAGTTATTACAGAATTGTGTTAGAATTCACTCCATCACTACTAAGTAACATAGTTCAATTTCTAAGGTGAATATATTACACTGATCATAAAAAGACATATAATGTATATGTATAACCCACATTAAATAATGGTATGCTCCTGTAAAACTAAGTAATTGACTTTTTCTAGATTATCATCTAAAATTTCTAGAGGGACACAGTTTCCTCTAGAACTGTGGTTTATATCAAGTTTATCTGGTTAACCACGAGAGATGGAACACACACATCTCTATTCCGTTCTGAAATCAAATTAAAATGGCAGTAAATAAATAAATAGGCATAAACCACAAGGACAAAAGAAAATCAGAAATAAACAGCAAAAAGGAAGCTCAACGCAAGTTTGCAATATGGAACGCAGACGGGGTAATGCGGCCAAGTAGAGAAAACTGGAACAGCCTGCACCAGAGCAGGCAACAAGTGGCAAGACCATCTATGCCCCAGGACTCTGGAAAGGCTCTAAAATTAGAGACACTGAGTTCCTCGGCAGGTGGGAGTAAGGAATGCACCGAAAGCCACAAGAATTGGCTGAATGTTGCTATGAGGACTAGCAGAGTGCCCTCCTTGTCAAAAGCTCTCCTGGAAATTATGCCCTGAAAATTTTGAGGATTATTTCAACCTAAAACTCCATGCCCAAATTTTCAGCCAAGAATGAAGCAAAACAAATTTTTCAAATTTTTAAACTTGGAATAATTATAGATTCACAAGAAGTCGCAAAAAATAGTACAGAGAGGTCCCATGTATCCTCCACTCATTTGTCCCCAACAAAGACGTTTTTTGACAAGCACCATTAAGACGTTATCTGACAAATAACTAAGGCAGTAAACTAAGAAAGAGGAAGATGAGGGATCGAGGAAACAAGGGAACCTGCACAGAACAGAGGCAGAGGTAATTCACAGGGCGATGTTGACAGGAGAACACAACCTAGCGGGCAAGCAACACAGACTAGGGCTGGAGTGCCAGGAGGCTCCAACATGACTGTCTCCAAGAAGAAAACGGAAGTGGCAGATTGCCTGGTGGGTCTCACAGTATGTACAGGATTTTTACAGCTATGTTGGAGAGGCAGGGGAAGAATTAATATCAGGTAAAGGGAAATTATTAACTGCTCTCTCCAAAAATCCAAAAAAGTGAATCCCAGAAATGAAATATAGCTTTGTTACATTCTGCGGCTCAGCTAGGAGTGATATTTATATATTAAGTGTTTAATAAAGTAAACAATATTCATTTAACCAAAAATTGTGATATATAATTGTGATGTAATTGCAAAAATGGGTGAAAGAGAAGTGGGCAGGTCAGAGGAAATAAAAAATTATAGGGGAATTAAGAATTATTTTAGGGTAGAAAAATCAGCGGATAATGTCAAAACTGGAAAACCAAGAAATCACAGCATGATAAGCATATTCCTTAGAAGAAACAGCTTCAAAGTGTTGAGGATGATTCCCCGTGAGGAATGGAACCCCGGAGTGCAGCCTTAGTTCCATCTGCCACCTGAATTCCCTTTGCCAGCAACCTCGCATATTTGCGGGGTCCCAGGATTAGGATGTGGACCTAGCTGGGGGCCCAGTATTCTGCCTTCCACACCTGGTTAATTTAGGCGTTCCTGTATTAGTTAGGCAAACTGATTTGGTTCTGAAGAATAGTTAAAACCCTAAGTATTCTACATCCCTCTCTAGCCAGTGCTTTACATCTTTCCTTCTCAACTATACTTTTTGAAGGGATTGTATACACTAGCAATCTACATTTTTTAAAAAACAGCTTTATTGAGATATAACTCACATCATAAAATTTACCCATCTAAAATGTACAATTTAATGGTTTTTTTTTTTTTTTTTTTTGAGACAGAGTCTCACTCTGTTGCCCAGGCTAGAGTGCCCTGGCGTCATCCTAGCTCACAGCAACCTCAAACTCCTGGGCTCAAGCGATCCTCCTGCCTCAGCCTCCAGGGTAGCTGGGACTATAGGCACATGCCACCATGCCCGGCTAATTTTTCTATTTTTAGTTGTTTGGCTAATTTCTATTTTTAGTAGAGATGGGGTCTCGCTCTTGATCAGGCTGGTCTCGAACTCCTGAGCTCAAGCAATCCTCCGGCCTCGGCCTCCCAGAGTGCTAGGATTATAGGTGTGAGCCACTGCACCCAGCCACAATTTAATGGTTTTTATTATAGTCACATGTATGTGCAACCATCACCACTGTGAATTTTAGAAAATTTTTGTCATCTCAAAAAGAAACCCCATTTCCCTTAGCTATTACCCTCATCCTCCTATCCCATGCCCCCAGCCCTAGGCAACCACCAATCTACTTTCTGTCTCCGTGGATTTCGCTATCCTGGACTTTCATATGAATGGAATCATATATTAGCTGGACTTTCGTGACTGGCTTCTTTCATTTAGCAATGTTTTGAAGGTTTATCCAAAACTATATAGCATGTGTCAGTACTTCATCCGTTTTCATGGCTGAGTAATATTCTATTGCATGGATATACCACATTTTGTTTATCCATTTATCCACTGATGAACACTAGGGTTGTTTCCACTTTGGGTTATTGTGAATAACGTTGCTATAGACATTTGTGTACAAGTTTTTGTGTTTTCATTTCTCTTGTATATACTCAGAAGTGCTGAGTCGTATGGTAACTCTGTTAACCATCTGAGGAATGGACAAACTTTTCGAAAGTAGCTACACCACTTTACATTCCCATCAGGAGTATTCGAGGGTTGTAATTTCTCTACATTATGACTTTTTGATTATAGTCATCCCAGCGGGTGTGAAGTGGTATCTCATTGTAGTTTTCTTTTTTGAAGGTGAGTGTCTTTTAGTTTTACCTAACTTTTGTTGGGGCTTCTGATACTTGCAATTTGAATGTTCTTAACTGTTAAAATTAGTCTCAGATCCTCCATTTCTTATATGCAGAATAGGAATGACAATAGCTTTCTTTCAGGGTATAGCCCTGTTTTTATTGTGGTAAAATGTACATGTCACAAAATTTACCATTTGGGCCATATTTACATGTACAGTTCAGTGGCATTAAGTACATTCACATTGTGCAATCATCATCACCATCCACCTCCAGAACTTTTTTATCTTCTTCAACTTAAACTCTGTCCCCATTAAACACTAACTCCCCTTTCATCTGCCCCAACTGCCTAGAGGTTCCAATTTCTCCACATCCTTGCCAACACTTTCATTTTCCGGTTTTTTGCTAACAGTAATCTTAATGGGCGTGAAGTGGTATCTCATTGTTGTTTTGATTTGCACTTTCCTAATGATTACTGATGTTGAGCATCTCTTCACGTAATCATCAGCCAGTTACATATCTTCTCTGGAGAAATACCTATTGAAGTCCTTTGCCCATTTTAAAATCAGATTATTGTTGTTGAATTGTAGGAGTTCTTTATATATGCTGGGTATCAATTACTTATCATATGTGATTTGGAAGTATTTTCTCTCATTCCACGGGTGCCTTTTCACTGTTGATAGTGTCCTTTGATGCACAAAAGTTTTTAATTTTGATGAAATCTAGTTTATCTTTTCTTTTGTTGTCTGTACTTTTGGTATCATATTCCAAGAAATCATTGCCAAATCCAATGTCATCAAGTTTTCTTCTATGTTTTATTCTAAGAGTTTTATAGTTTTGTCTCTTATTTAGGTCTTGGATCCATTCTGACTTAATTTTTGTATGCAGTGTCAGATGGGGTCCAACTTCATTTTTTTTTGCATGTGGATATCCAGTTTTCCCAACATATTGGTTGAAAACACTGTCCTTTCCCCATTATGGGGAAAGGGTCTTGGCATCCTTGTCAGAAACCACTTGGCCATATATGTGAGTATTTATTTCTGCACCCTGTATTATATTCCATTGGTCTATATGTTTGTTTTTATGCCAGTACCCACTGCTTTATTTTTCTACTATTTTCTTTTATTTGTAGTTGGTACATAGTAATTGTACATATTTATGGGATGCAGAGTGATATTTTGGTATGTGTATACAATGTGTAGTGATGAAATCAGGGTAATAAGCATCTCCATCACCTCGAACATTTATCATTGCTTTGTGTTGTGAACATTCAAAATCCTATCTTCTAGCTGTCTGAAAATATTCGATAAATTGTACTTAGCCACATTCACCCTGTAGTGCTACAGAACACCAGAACTCATCCCTCCTATCTAGTTGTGAGTTTGCCATGAATGACAGGATTTCATTCTTTTCATTGGCCAAATAGTATTCCTTTGTGTTTATATACCAAATTTTCTCTATCCATTCATCTGTTGATGGACATTTAGGCTGATTCCATATCTTACCTATTGTGAATAGTGCTGCAGTAAACATGGAGGTGTCAGTATCCCTTTGATACACTGATTTCCTTTCTTTCGGATAAATAGCCAGTAGTAGGATTGCTGGATCATATGGTAGTTCTATTTTTAGGTTTTTTGATAAACCTCCACACTATTTTCCATAATTGCTGTGCTAATTTACATTCCCACCAACAGTGTATGAGTTCTCTTTTCTCCACGTTCTTCCCAGCATTTGTTATTTTTGTTTTATTTTGATAATTGCTATTCTAACTGGGTGAGATGCTATGTCATTATGGTTTTGATTTGCATATGCCTGATGATTAGTGATGTTGAGCATTTTTTATATACCTGTTGGCCATTTGTATTATATGTCTTTGTTTGAGAAATGTCTATTCAGATCCTTAGCCACTTTTTAATTTTTTCTTTTCCTTTTTTTTTTTTTTTGCTGTTGAGGTGCTCAGTTCCTTCTATATTCTGGATACTAGTACCTTGTTGGATGGATAGTTTGCAAATATTTTTTCTCATTCTACAGGCTGTATTTTTACCTGTTGATTGTTTACTGTGCAGAAGGTTTTTAGTTTAATGTAGTCTCATTTGTCTATTTTTGTTTTTGTTGCCTATGTTTTTGAAGTCTTAACCATAAAAATCTTTGCCTAGACTAATGTCCTGAAGCATTTCCCTGATGTTTTCTTTTAGTAGTTTTATAGTTTCGGGTCTTATGTTTAAGTCTTTACTCCATTTTGAGTTGATTTTTATATATGTTGAGAGAGGGGGATCTAGTTTCATTCTCTTGCAAATGGATATCCAGTTTTCTGAGCACCATTTATTAAAAAGTGTGTTCTTGACACCTTTGTCAAAATCAGTTGGCTGTAGATATGTGGATTGATTTCTGGATTCTCTAGTCTGTTCCATTGGTTTATATGTCTGTTTTTATAACAGTACCATGCTATTTTTATGATACGATAGCATTGTAATGTATGTTGAAGTCAGGTAATTTGATGCCTCCTACTTTGTTCTTTTTGCTGAATATTGCTTTGGCTGTTTGGGGTCTTTTGTGGTGCCATACAAATTTTAGGATTTTTTTTCTATTTCTGTGAAGAATGTCATTGGTATTTTGGTAGGGATTGCATTGAATCTGTAAATCACTCTGGGTTGTATGGTCATTTTGACAATATCAGTTCTTATGATCCATGGGAATGGATGTGTTTCCATCTTTTTGTGTCCCCTTCAGTTTCTTTCATCAGTGTTAGGTAATTTTTGTGGTAGAGGTCTTTTACTTCCTTGGTTAAATTTATTCCTAGGTATTTTTTTTTGTAGCTAAATGGCATTTTTTTGGATGTTTTTCCAGCTAATTCATTACTGATGTATA
Organism: Indri indri; assembly: GCA_004363605.1. Lineage (NCBI taxonomy): Eukaryota > Metazoa > Chordata > Mammalia > Primates > Indriidae > Indri > Indri indri. The sequence goes on from RJWJ010002311.1 coordinate 20,072, forward strand.
GAAACACCACTGATTTTTATATGTTGATTTTGTATCCTTCAACTTTATTGAATTCCTTTATCCATTCTAAGAGTTTTGGTGGAGTCTTTAGGTTTTTCTCTATAGAAGATTGTTATCTGCAAAGAGGGACAATTTGACTTCCTCTTTTTACATTTGGTTGCTATTCATTTCTTTCTTTAGTCTGTTCCATTGGTTTTGCTTTATGTGTGTGTTTTTATAACAATACCATGCTGTTTTACTATAGCCACGTATAAGAGTTCCATTTGATCCACATCATTGCCAGCACTTGTTATTATTAGCCCATTTAATTTTAGCTATTTTGGTGGGTGTGAAGTAGTATCTCAATGTAGTTTTAAGTTGCATTTCCCAAAGATGAATGTTGCTGAACACCTTTTCATTATGTTTATTGGCAATTGATGTATCTTCTCTGATGAAGAGTCCAATTTTTTTTGCTCATTTAAAAATAAAGTCATTTGCTTTTTTATTATTGAATTGTAAGAGTTCAGTACATATTCAGGTATTGAGTCTGGTTTCAGATATATGTTTTGCAAATCTTTTCTCAGAGTGGCTTGCCTTTTCATTTTCTTAAGAGTGTCTTTTATTACAGTTTTTCTTGTTTGATGGTTTATGTGCTATTAAAGAAATGTTTGCCTAACCCAAAGCCATGAAGATTTCTCCTGTATTTTCTTCAAGAAGTTTTTTAGTTTTAGCTTTGATGTTTATGTCTATAATCCATGTTTAGTTCAGTCTTGTGTATAGAGTTAGGTAAGGGTCAATTTTCATTTTTTTCCATGTGGATTTCCAAATGTTCCAGCATCATTTGTTGGTAAACTTGGTAAAAAACCAAACTGTCAAAAACTTGGTGAAAAATTTGTATGGAAATTGTATTGATATTGCTATCCTTATGCCAATACCACACTATCTTGATTACTATTAAATATATATTTGTAGTAAATTTTGACATCAGGTAGTATAACCGATGTCAACTTTGTTCTTATTTTTCAAAATTGTTTTGACTATTCTGGGTCCTTTGCATTTCCATATAAATTTTAGAATCAACTTTGTCAATTTTAACAACAACAAAAAAATGTCAAAATTTTGACTTTAGCAATCTATCTTAGGGGAACTGGCATCTTAACAGTAATGATTCTTCCAATCTATGAACACAGTGGATCTCTCTATTTAAGTTTTCTTTAATTTCTTTCGCGTGTCTTGTAGTTTTCTGTGTTCAGATCTTACACCAGTTTTGTTAAATTTATTCAGTTCTTAAATTCCATTGTAAATGTCTATTTTTTCAATGTCAACATCCAGTTGTTTATGTCTGGGAAATAACAATACAATGGAGACCGGCCTGGACAACAGAGTGAGACCCTCTCTACAAAAAAATTAAAAAATTAGGTGGACATGGTGGTGCACGCTTGTAGTCCCAGCTATTCGGGAGGCTGAGGCAGAAGGATTGCTTGAGTCCAGGAGTTCGAGGTTACAGTGAGCTATGATCACACCACTGCACTCCATCCTGGGCAACGGAGCAAGACCCTGTCTCTTAAAAAAAAATACCGTTGATTTTTGTATCTTGACCTTGGATTCTGTGACCCTGCCAAACTCACAGTTCTAGTACCTTTTTTTTTTTTTTGGTAAATTCCTTAAGATTTTCCACATATACAATCATGCTATCTTTGAATAGAGTCAATTTTTATTTCTTTTTCTTGCCTTGCACTGACTAGCACCTCCAGTACAGTGTTGAGTAGAAGTGGTGAGGGCCTTGTTCCTAATCCTAGGGGGAAACCATTCAGTCTTTTCAAGTATCATGTTTATCATATTGAGGAAATTTCCCTCTTTTCCTAGTTTGCTGAGGACTGAATAGGTGTTGAATTTTGTTCACTGTTTTTCCTCCATCTGTTGGTCACCTGGGGCTGTATACTTACTTGCTTTGGCCAGTGAAATGTGAATGGAAGTCACATGCTCTTTTCTGGGCAGGAGCTTTAAAAACTAGTGTAGGATTTGCTACATTTTCTTCCCACTGCAGCAGTAACGGTACAGGCTCCTGTTGTGATGAAACATTGAACATGAGTGTGAGCAAGAAAGTAACTTTTATTGGGATAAGCCACAAGATTTTGGAGCTGTTTATTAGTGTATTATAATCTAATGGAGAGGCTTCTTGCCATCAGGACAAACTCCTTGCCTTCATGGAGCTTACATTCCAGTGCAAGGGAGGCAAATACACATTAGAATGTCAGGTAGAGATCAGTGTGATGAGGACAATGAAGCAGATGCAGCAGGATATGGAGACAGACCATGTTTTAGTTCTAGACCGCGTTACTGGGGAAGGTCTCCTTAGACGAGGCCACAATTGAGCTGAGGCCTGAATGAAGTGAGGAAGGGAGCCACGAGGTATCTGTGTGTGGGACGGGTGTTCCAGGTAGAGGGAACAGCGGAGAACAGCCCTAAGACTCCCCTGGGCTTGGAGGGTGTGACAGAGCCCACAGTTGTCCTCCAAAACAGAAGAGAGAAGAGCACAGGCACCCAGGGCAGCAGACGACTAGTTGGCAATGGCCACGCCAGACTGCTCAGGCACCAGAGTCCTCCAAGTCCTGGGATTTTGAACAATGAGGCAGGAGGCAAAGAGGAAAGAGAGAGTGACTGAATTCTTCCTGACATTCTGGCACAGGGGCTTGCTCTCCTTGACTGAACCTGAGTTTGTGAGACAGTTCATGACCATTACTTTCCTGAAAGCTATTCTCCACCTTAAAACTCACCAATTGCTTCCTACCGTCTTTAGCAAGGAGCCTGTACTCAATTGGACCTTTTAGTTCACTGTCTCCCCCCGCCCTTCACAGAACCCGGCTCCAGCCGCACTGCATTTCTTTCAGGGCCTTCCTAAGCCGTGTTTTCTCTGGGCTGTTGCAAAGGCTGCTCCTTCTACTGGGAGCACTCGTCCCCGCCTTCTCCTGGCTGACATCCAGGGACTCAGCTTAAATTACAGGCCTCCTGCAAACCCTCCCTGAATAGCTTGGGTGCTTCTGTCGAATGCTACCTTTTCCTAACAGCAGTAATCACACCATTTTATAGCTTTAAAAAATTATCGAATAATTCAGACACTCAAGTATAAGAATAATACAGGGTGTACTCATATACCTATTTAGCATTCAACATACTAACTGCCATGTGAGTTGTATTGAACTCACACTAGTTTTGAGCCCTGGGCCTCGTGAAGCATGTGTAACTCACACATCTCTTCACCTTGGGAGCTGCGAGAACTATTTTTTAAGTTGCATATAACTCATGCACAGAAAACAAAACAAAAAAAATTTTTTTTTCATTAAATTAGAAAGGATTGTTTTATTTTCGAAGTTTTTATTCTATTTTTGTAATAAAACACCATGGCCCCAAGGAAAAAAAAATTTTTTTCCATTGTGGTAGTCAACGTGTTAAGCAAGAAACCACTGCGCATGAAGCCCACCGGGGCACTGGCGCCTAACGGTACGCTGCCTTGCTACTCCCAGCCATTAGGTGGATTTGGTATTTATCTTTCCACGTGTCTTTATACTTCTATTACGTATGTACATATCCCCAAACACCATGTAGTGTCCTTCTGCTTGGCTTCACACTTCATATAAGTTATTACAAAGGCATTCCGCGACTTGCATCCCCCTCCAGCCTTGTTTTTTGAGACTTACCCAGGTGGATTCGTGAAGCCCGACAGCATTTCCGCTGCTGTACAGTGTACCGCAGGTTGTTACACTCAGACTGTTTACAAGTGTTTGCCACAAGCATGCAGCACATGTCCCCTTGTCCGTGTGCTAGTGTCTCCGGGGGTGTAGCCGGGAGGGGATCTGCAGAGTCCTCAGTGCCTGCGCGCCCCTGGCTTCATCAGAGGTTCACAAGTGGCTCTTCAAAGTGGTGCCACGAGGTGGCCTTTAAGTCGCGTCTCTCCCTCGGGGTAGGAAACGCCCCGGGGCGGGGGCTCTGCAGGCGCTCTCGGCGGCACTGCCCAGCACCGCGGCGGAGGCGCTGGCACCCACTTGCGTGGCAGACGCTGCTCGGGGCGGCGGAGAGGGCCTGGCAGCAAGGCCCCTGGCCTGTGGGAGGCGCGCTCCGGAGGTCGCCCTTCCCAAGGACAGCGCAGGAGTTCAGAGCCTAGGCTCTTCTCTCCGAGGGGTTCCCCAGGGCAGGCCCTACACCGACCCCCGCCCGGCCCGCGGGGCCCCGCCTCCCAGCGCTGACTCCGCGGCGGCGCCGCCAGCCTCGGGCGATGACGGGCGCGCGGCCGTGCGCCGCGGTGAAGCGCGCGGCGGAACGCGGCGGCCGGGGAGCGGCGGCGGAGGAGGCCGGCATGCACGGGGCGCGGGGCGGCTGCTGGGCGCTGGCCGCGCTGCTGCTCGCCGCGTCGGTGCTGAGCGCCGCGCGGTTGGCCCCCGGCGGCTCCCCGGAGCGTGGCGCCGAGGCCGCGTCCCCGCGAGGTGAGTGCGCGGCCGGCCCGCGGGGCGGGGAGGGCGCGCGCGGGCGCGGGGAGGTTCTTTGGGGCTAGTTTTCGTCCGGACCGCGCCATTGGGCGCCCCGGGACTGGGGTCTTTCCGCCTGGGCTCGTTTGCGGGTGGGGGCGGGGCGCGCGCCTTGCGGCATCGCAGGGCCAGGGAGGGGCCGGTGCAGGGGAGGAGTCCGGACGGCGTCCGCCGGGACGACAACCTGCGGGAGGGCGCGGGGCATGTGCCCGGCCTCTCGGGGGCCGTGGGCTGCGTGGCCCGCTCCCGGGACCACCCACTCGCCGTTCGTGTCAATAGCAGAAGGCCTTTGATCCGCGGACCTGTGCTCCACAGATGCAAAGCTGCGTAGGAGACGCGCTGGCCGAGAAAGGGATTGCTCCGACCCCATTCTCTCCAGTCCACTGTGTGGGGCACTGTGGTAGAAACGAGGGCCTTAGCCCGAAGGGCCTTCCGCCAGGACGTGGCGGCTGCCGTAATGAGATCCACGGGCCTCCTGCGGGTGGGATGGTGGGGGGGCGTGTGGCGCGGGAACGCCGCCCGGCAGGCTCGCTGCAGTCGCGGGGCACCCGGCTCGGAACCCCAAGTCGGAGACGGGCATTTCCCGTGTGCGCCTGGATTAAACTCCCGAGTAAATGTCCGACGTGCAGTGAAAACTCAGTGGAAGCCGGAGCGCGGTGGACTGAAGTTCAGTCTCGGGCGAACCTCCCCACAAACCTCCCCTAGGCGAATTTTACTTCTAAGGTGACGGAGGAGCCGCGGAGGCCGGGGTTTGCTGGCGCCCTGCAGAAACCACAGCCGCAGAGCTGTCGTCCTTTGTGCCTCCGGTACTTGTCTCCGCTGCTGGCTGGAGAGGTTCGCAGCTCACCCAGCGGTTCCCTCACTGGCTTTGCCTCCTGACTCCCTGGGGGAAATGGTGGAAAGTGCAAATTCCAGGGCCTGCCTCTACACCCTCGGAAGGAGGATCCCCAGGGCCCTAGGAGATCATTTTCACCAGGCCCGCCCCAGAGGGTGGCTTGGTCAGGGACTGTGGGGTAGGTAAAGTGTGCAAACTCCCCTCCGTCAGTAGCTGGGGAGGGTCTGTCACCTGGGAAGATGAGTCACCGGCTTCTCTCGTCCTCCTTCCATCCCCTTATCTGCATCAGGATCCAGGGGTTTTGGGGTGTGTGTGGTGTGTGTATGTGTGTGTGAAGTTCAAACTGCGCCACCTCCCCAGTCACTTTCTTGTAGGAGGAAGACACAATGAATTTTGGAAAAGCATCTCAGCTGATTACATTTTGTCTTCGGCCTCCTCCCTCCAGGCCCCAATCTCGTACACTCCCTTCCTCGTATAATTGAACCGGCCCCAGGAAGTCACGTAATCTGCCCAGTCACAACTTGTCAAGGACAGGTCCCCTCCAACTCTTTTTCTTTGTATTGTAGCACCAGTTAATGATGATACTTATATTAGGAAAAAGGGTGATTTATAAATAGTAATTCTACGTGGTGAGGGAGAACATACTAGTATTAAGTGTTCCACCCCTAGAACCTTCAGGAAGCTGAGTTGAGAGGACAGGCAGGCTTTCCATGCCACTTGGAGCCCATGTAGAGCTGGACAACTTCCTGCTAAGAACTTCATGTGATTTGAGGACTCAACGTTTACTTGGAAAAAAAAATTAGGTAGGATATGTCTTTAAAGGCCAGGTGCAGTGGCTCATCCCTGTAATCCCAGCACTCTGGGAGGCCGAGGCTGGAGGATTGCTTGAGCTCAGGAGTTCCGGACTAGCCTGAGCAAGAGCGAGAGCCTGTCTCTACTAAAACAGAAAGAATTAGCCAGTGGTGTAACCTGCACCTGGAGTCCCAGCTACTCGGGAGGCTGAGGCAGGAGGATCACTTGAGCCCAGGAGTTTGAGGTTGCAGTGAGCTTTCATGACACCACTGCACCCTAGGCTGGGTGACAGAGCAAGATACTGTCTCAAAAAAAAAAAAGGGATATGTCTTTAAAAATATGCCCAACAAAGATAACTCATGACCAGAGAGCTAGATCAAGAAATTAAATATTGGGAAATGAAATAAAGGTATAACATGCAAGCAGCACATTTACCCAGCACTACTGAAAGGTGACTTTATTTGGTTTATTTCCTTACCAAGACAGTGTAGACAAGAAGAGAAAGAGAGAGTGGTTCTTTTGTCTGTAATGCTCCGTGTATTGCTCTGGTAGTTCTTAGGTCAGCTGTGTGGGAAGGTGACAGCTTTTTCCTGAAGCAGAGCGTCAGGCTTAATTTTGAGGTCATGTATGATGACTTAGTAATTGGGTCCTTTGGGTGTGTGATTGATTACAGACTAATTTTTTAAAAAAAATACATTCAAATAATGTAAAAAAGTACAAAGAAAGATGTCAAGATCTGCTTACACTTTCATTCTCTAGCTGTGGTCTTCACCCTTGGCTGCATATTAGAATCCCCTTGGAAGGTTTGGTGTTGTTTGGGGGAAATTTTAAAAATCATGCTGATTGGGCAGAGATTCTAATTTAATTAAATTCTGAAGTGGGGCCAGGACATTGGTGTGTTTTGTTGTTGTTTTAAGCTGCTTGGGTAATTCTGATGTTGGGGTAGGACCGAGTCCCTCTGCACCCTCCAAATAACATAATTAGTAGTGATGACAATTAAGAGCTTTCAGAGTCTCAAATTGACGTGAAAAAATCTAAGCATAAAACAAGAACTTTACCCCACCCACCACTAAAGACTCTTAGAAATGTGAGTAAAAACAGTAGTTATTCAGCTATGAAGGATGATTATGGATAGAAAAATTACAAAGGAAAAGGTCAACAGATAGGGACTATACATTTGAAAATGGAAACCATCAAAACTGAACAAGGGAAATGAAAAAGAAATATCTTAAAACAATTATGACAAATGATGTATTTGCTATGTATAGAAATTATACAAATATCTAATAAGATCTCAGGGTTTAAGTAAAGTGGTTAAATAAATATATATTCCAGAAATTCACATGGAAGGAAAATACTGATGGTAAACATTTGGAAAACATCTTCAAACTTGATAATCACTAACTCAAAACTAAAATAATAAGGAAGTGCTATTTTCTGTGCGTCAGTCTAAAAAATGAGGAAAAAATTAAAAGGCCAATCAAGCTGGTAGGGAGCTTAGTTTCAGAAGACTGGGAACCTAGAGGTTAGGTGCATGACTAGACTGACCTCAGTTAAATCCTGGCTGCTGGTACACCTACCTCATTTTTTAGACTGACCCACAGAAAATAGCACTTCCTTATTATTTTAGTTTTGAGTTAGTGATTATCAAGTTTGAAGATGTTTTCCAGATGTTTACCTTAGGCAAGTTGCTTTTGACCTCTGTAGGCCTCAGATTCTTCATCCCCAAATGGAGGCGCCTGGTAAGTGCTGAGTGTGTGGTTCTTTTTATTACCCGGGAGTCCGTAATCTCTACAGTTGTCATTATAAATCAGCACAGCAAAATCGGGGAGGAGTTTCACAATGCATAGCAGCAGCTATTAAAAGGTATTTTGGGTTAAAAATTTTACTCCTGGAAGTTCATTCTTAAACGAATTTTGTCAAAAGAAGAATATATTAATTTTCAGATAGATACAGTATAGCATCATTTCTTATAATGAAAAGAAATAGGATATAGGGAGAAACTGGAAATAAGGTTAAATGAAAAAAGAGAAACAAGTTTTAAAAATATTTAGCTTGATGTTCCTGTCCCTAAAGAGGCTCCTGTTGAACTCCACAGTGGTTAGGTGTGGCCTGGATCTTTGTTATGAGCTATTCACCACTTGTTCTAGGTTCTGTGCCAAGCTGTGCATACATTGTCACATTTGGCTTTCCCAGCAGTCCTATGAAGCATACATTCTTATGACCCCTAATTTATTGATGAGAAAACTGAGGCAGGATGGGATTCAGCTTCAAGTTAGTTTAACCTGCCGTCCACACATTGAACCCACCATGTTATACTCTGGGTCCCAAAGACTGCTTCCACCTAAAGCTTCCCAGGAAACCAAAGAACAGAAAAAATTTTATTTAGCCTTGAGAAGAGAAAGCTTTAGTGGGTTATTCAGAGTTATATGTTAATGCTATGTGTTTTGTCTTCACTGATAATTAAATAAGGGTAAATCAAGATAAACTTAAAAATGAGGCATTTGGGCTGGTAAAGTAAAGAATTCCTGATTTAACCATTCAGATGAGTTACTGGGGAGCCCAGAGGAAGCTTTCATATTACAAAATAAGACCAAATTCTTAGCTTCCTAGTTGCGTTATTAAATAGTTTCCTTTTTTTTTGTCTAGACAGTAAATTTACTTAGATGGTAAATTAATTTCTTTTTTATATGATGTCAGTATAAATGGCCCAGTTGGTTTAAATGGATCACTTTGCTTTAACTTTATACACAATAGCAGTTCACTTTGTTTCCTACCAAATTGGCAGACAAAATTTTAGAATATGCGTCGTGTTTATGTCACCCTAAGAACATCATCTAGAGAATTGGTGAGCTGTGCGCCCAGTGAACATGGGAGCATAGGTCTCTCTGCCCCTTCACCCTGAGGCTGACCTTGTCACTCTCCTGGCCCCGTCCACTCTGCGTGGACTCGAGGAGATTGGCGCGCAGCCGCAGGCCGGGAGGCGGCGCAGCGGGGCACGTCCGCCTTTCTAACGAGCTGCCGCGTGCCGCTGGGCGGCGTGGCAGACTAGAGGCTGGGCTTCCCAGTCGCGCCGATTGGCACCACATCAGTGATTTCATGGAGGAGCTCTGTGGTCATGGGCCATTATCTAATTCTCGTGAGGCTTAATTTAATCTGTAAAAGGAAGAAAATACCTAGCTCCTGAGGAAACCACTGCTGTTATACGGATCCGCTGAATCACACGCCGCATCTCAGCACTGGATGAATACAAGGTCCTCGAGCCGCGCTTTTGCACACTGGGTGTGAACGCTGTTGCCTGAATGTTTTTTTGTAATAGAGGCATCTGTGCACAAGGGCACCTGTCTGTGTGTGTGTGTTCGTGCACACAGGTGAATCTGTGTGTACACAGAGCAATGTATGCAAGACCCTAGAAACCCTAGCGCTCAGGCATTTGAAAAGCATTTCTGTGGAGCCACGGTCGACACAAATGTACTTTGTCTTTAACGCATCTTTCAGGTGCCTTGTTTTTCTGTTTTTTTTTTTTTTTCTACTTTTCTTTCTAATTCTTAGCAGATTTAGACAAAAAAAGGCCTGCGGAGCTGAAGATGGATCAGGCTTTGCTGCTCATCCATAACGAACTACTCAGGACAAACTTGACTGTCTACTGGAAATCTGAACGGTGCTATCAGGTGTGTGTTATGTTCAGACTCGATTTTGTTTGCTTTGGAGCTTGTTTGATATGATCCTTAATGCTCTGATATCTAAAGCTCTTCACATGTTAACTTCAGTTTTAGAGGTAAGGAAACAAGCTCTGTAAAGAATTAGAAGAAATATGATCAGGGAGAATGCCTAGCGATGAGCGCATCCATTTCTTATCTTTTCTCCTACCTGTCTTTTTAAAAATCAGTTGTTGGTGATGAACAAAACTGGTAGACCGTGTTTTATTTTCCTCCTCTGGCTCGTGCATAACCTGCCAGCTGGATCAGAGAAGGAGGGAGACACCTGGGTGTTATGCGGGGCAAGCCCAGGGAGCAGCGGAGGGGCACGTTGAGGGTGTGCCAGTTACTCCAGGGACCTGCCTCTGAGAACATGCATTTATGTTACCAGGTGGTTTTGCTCCTGTTCTGGACCTTGTTGCTTAATACTGAGACCTTCATTGTACCTTCAGAGGAGGAATTTTAATGTATAGTGAGTGACCTGTTTACTGTAAATAGCTTTAAAAACAACAAGCAAAAAATTTCCCATGTGGGTGCTAGCTGAAAAGATGGTGGAGCAATACATGATACCTTCTCTATTTGATTAAACTGATTGAAAAGTCTGCAAAGTAATGTGAAACAAACAAAAAAATCTATTATATTAAAGTAGCTCAAGACAGAAAAGATTTATCAGCCTGTAAGAAGAACCTGAAAGAAACTGAACAAAATCAACAATAGCTGAAATTAAAAAGTGACAGGAATCAGATAATTCAGAGAATGGACAAAATGTCTTCTAAAAAGACTTAATAAAGATCTAAATCCAAAAAAAAAAAAAAAAAAAAAAAAAAAAAAAAAAAAAAAAAAAAAAAAAAAAAAAAAAAAAAAAAAAAAAAAAAAAAAAAAAGATCTAAATCCACAGCAAAACAGGGTGAGGGGGAAAAAGACTGTGTCGTCAAGGTATCAGATGTAGGGCAAATAAGAGCATCATTAGAGTATAAAAAGATAGAGTCATTGGCGTGAAACAGTGATGCTGACAACAGATTAAAAAATAAAAAAGACAAGAATAAACTACATGCAATTATTTCAAGAAAAAAATTGCTAACTTATTTAAAAGGGTGTGGAGATTATTATGTGTAAGGAAAACATGTAAAGGAGTGGTACAGGGTTTGTATTTAATTACAGTAGTAGAAAATGTCCCATAATTTCGAAAAATATTTTAGCCTCAAAATTGGAAAGATGCTTAAGGACCCTTTGAAGGTTAAACAACCAGGGACTGATATCTTGACATTAACTGTTTTAAGTTTTGAACTTTAATGATAATGAAGAATCCTTAATGAAATATAGGTTATAGGAGAGACAAGCATTCAAAAGAATGCAAATTATATACTTATATGTAATATATAATGGAAATCTGGGGAGGGTGGTGTAATGTGTGTAAGATATTTAAAGGTGAAGGGATGCCCTAGAGGCCAGCTACCTGGCTGAGCCGAGAATTTTCTTTTTCTCTTTTCCTCTTTATCCCTGCCACCTTAAAGTAGAAAGACTTTAATACATCTGTAAACATAGAAAACATTGGTAAATCATATTTCATAACTTGACAGCTTCAAGACAGCTAAAAACAATTATAACTTGTTAGCAAGTTCTTTTGAAAAGAGAACAAGAATTGGAGAATGGTTATTACTGTATTGTTAACTATGAATAATCGTAATAATTGACTAAATGAAAATAAGATGTAACTGACAAAAAGAAAAAAGAAAGAGAAAATCGCTTTTCACAATACTGAGCAATATTCCTTCCTTAGGGGGTCTTGAGGTGGGAAGAAGAATGGAGAGATAGGAAGTGGAAGAGAAGCACAGAAATGCTGTGCTTTTGTTGCATTCCGGGGTCCAAAGTGGCTCTCTGTACTTTCGAGTGTTCATTATTTTCAAACATAAATTAGAATAAATAAAGACATTTAGTATTGTAAGTAGACATGTTCTAAGTGTGGCAAGTATAATAGTTGATGTTATTGAATCTTTAAAATATTACTAAAAAAGATGCAATATCAGAAATATATAAATGAAGAAAGAGAATAAAAATGGAGGAGGGAATTCATGGTAATTAAGTGTAGACTAATTGCAACAAATGCCAATGGACTAACTTCTGTGAAAACAACACTCTCAGATTGTGTTAGAAATATTGTGAATGATTTAAAATTGGTTTTGGAAAGAGGATAGTTACACATACATGCATTGGTAAAGTATTAAAAACAAAAATATATTATTGTACTTATAAAGAATACATTGAAAACAAAAAGGCACAGGTAATTAAACTTTTTTTTTTTTCTAGTGGCAGGGTCTTGCCCTGTTGCCCAGGCTGGAGTGCAGTGGCTTCATCATAGCTCGCTGCAGCCTCCAGCTGCTGGCCTGAGGGATCCTCTGGCCTTGGCCTCCTAAAGTGCTGGGACTACAGGCGTGAGCCACCATGCCCAGCCTGTTAGTGATACTTTTTGATGAAGTAGATGTTAAAATAAAAGGGACCAGTCAAGCTTTATCATTTGCATAAATGATAAAGAAATATTAATACCAAAATATAAACACCCTAAATAAAAGGCTCCAGATTTATGTGGTTCCCCAAAATACATAGAAAATAATGGTAGAAACTACAAACAAAGTTATGGAGACAAATGGTAATATACTCTTATCAGACTATGATAGGGTAAGTAGGTTAAGGTTTGATAACGGAACTGGTGAATTTAGCCAAACGAAACGGGGGTGGGGGTAAAGTGATTAAGAGCATTCTACAGCCAGAGTGCCTGGTTCAGATCCTGGCTCTGTCACTTCCTACCTGTGTGTCTTTGGGTATGATAATTACCTTTTCTGTGCCTCAGTTTCTTCACCTGTGAAGCTGGGAAAATAATGGAGCTCCTCTCAGTCCCTTGTGAGCATTTAGTGACTGAGCGCATGGAGCTGTCCGAAGCAGAGTAAGACCTACCTCTGTACGTGTCAGTATCGTTGGCAATAAACATAACGTCACACTTATGGCAGGAGTTAAATAGAAAAACTAGATAACTTCAGAAATATGTGTATTAATATTTTACAGAAACATCCATCAGGTGTTTGGTCAAAAGGGATTAAATAAATACAAAAAGTAAAGATTATGCATTCTGTATCTCATACCTCTGCACAGCAGAAACCAAACTAATGTAATAAGGGGTATGATACAAACATGGAGTATTTCATAGAAAATCTTTAGACCAGGCCAAAACAATTCTTACAGAAATTTTTGTTTTAATGTTTCTAATAATAAAAGTGATGATAACAGAAGTTGCAGCTACTGTTTACTGAGGGCTTGCTCTGTGTCTTCGGTGTGCTGTAATATATCTCATTTAATCCTCACACCAGTCCAGTAGAGAAGATGTATCCAGTAGAGAGGATAATCCAATCGAGAGGATTTGGGGTGTGATACTAAAACTAAGAGAAATAAAGTAGCTTTTTTCTGGGTTATCTGGCTGTTAAGTGGCAATGTTAGAATCAGGATCCTACTTTATGTTAATAAGAAAGAAAAGGAGAAATGTGAAATAATTGAGTAAGGATCTCGAGATTTTGGAAAGCCAACAGTGTAATCATCCAAACAAAAGAAAAAAAGAAGCAGTAAAAATAATAAATATGTAAACTGGGAATTGAAGTAAGAATGATTCAAGAGATGATTTTTAAAATAAAAGTGACAGAATTGATGATAAATTTAAGGGAACAATGGAAATTAAAATTAGAAATTAGGATATCTCTCTCTCTCTCTCTCTCTCAACTGAAATCAAAATAATTATGGTCCAGTGAACTGTTGTAATCTATTAACACAGATTGACACCTGGAAGCACCACTACTTGGAAATTCTGGAACTGTCATTGTCGTCTAGATCCTTGTCATGTTCTTAGAACTATGTACCAGCACCATGTTCAGCAGATGCGGCGGGCATGTTAAACGCTCCCACTTTCTTACCAATCTTTGAGAATATTAGAAGCAATATGAAAGGGTGTGGTGAAAATAAGAACAGAAATATGGAAGTCAGAGAAGAGAAGTTGTGGGACAGAGTGGAAGAAAGTCTTCACAGCAGAGGAGGAGGCCCATATGGGATCTGGACGAATATCCATGAGGACAATATGAGGCTGGCAGGATACCCACTGTTGTCTCGTTTGACGCTTAAAAAAACCCTGAAGAGGAAGCAGGGCTGGTGTCATTCCCCCACTTCACAGATGAAGACCTGAGCCGGTGCTGAGAGCACTTGTTACAGAATTGTGGAGAAGGGGCGGGAACTGTGATCCCAGCGCTTTGGGAGGCTAAGGTGGGAGGATGGCTTGTGGCCAGAAGTTCAAGACCAGTCTGGAGAGATCCTGTGTCTACAAAAAAATAAAATAAAAAGTTAGCCAGGCATGGTGGCGGCGCCTGTAGTCCCAGCTATTGAGGAGGCTGAGGCAGGAGGATCACTTGAGCCAAGGGGTTTGAGGCTGCAGTGAGCCATGGTCTTGCCGCTGTACTGCAGCCTGGGGAACAGAGTGAGACCCTATCTCTGAAAAAAAAAATTCATATAAAAAAGTAAATGAGTAAGAGGATCAAAAGGTGGCCTGAAAGGACGAAAGGAGAATGGGCAATATGGAGACTTGCTGTCTTAGATGTAAGATACATTATGAAGCCATAATTGCTCACGTAGCCAACAGACCAAAGTAAGTGTAAGAAGTGGAATCCAATTTACATAAGAACCTGAAGTGTGATAGCGAAGAGGACGGGGAAGGGTTTTTGCAATTACTGTATACCATCTATCAAATACTCCAAGAGGATTCAAGTTAAAAAATAAAACCCATGGCCTAAAAAACTACTGTGAAAGACAGGATACATTTTTAAAAGTTTTAGTTGGTTTTCAATTGACAATAATTGTGCATATTTATGGGGTACAGTGCAATGTTTTGCTACATATATACACTGTGTAAATTAGTATATTCATCACCTCAAACACTTATCATTTCTCTGTGGTGAGATCATTTAAAATCTTCTCTTGTGGCTATTATAAAATACACAATATGTTATTGTTAACTGTAGTCACTCTACTGTACAATCGAACACCAGAACTTATTTCTCCGATCTGTCACTTTGTCCCTGTAGACCTGTGGTAGGGGTCCCTGGCCTCTGTAAAACAGGAAAAAATTCTGTGGGAACTCTGTACCAGGGACGAAAGGTGTAAAGTTGTAAAAACTACTAACGGATCTAGATTGTAAAACTGCTAACTTACTTTGTAACTTCTGTAACTTACCTACTTACAAAGAGCAGGCCGGCACCAAAAAGATAAGAACTCAAGGCAGACATAATGCCTGACCACTGCCTGCTCAGGACCCTGCCCCTGCTAGGAGTAGAGATAACAACGTTGTAACTGTGCCCCTCACCCTTCCTAAAAATGCATAAAAGGCTGTTATACTCTGTGTTCGGGGCTCAGAATTTGGACCCTGTCCTCTGAGCCTCACTGGTGAATTAACGCTCATCTTGTCCCTCGCTTGGTCCCTGGGTCAGTCATTAGGAGAAGGCCTCCCCTTCTCATCCTGCAACAGAGCAACCTCCTATCTCCCCTTCCCACTGACAACCCTACCTTCTGGTATTCACTGTTGTGCTCTCCACTTCTAGGAGAGCACCTTCTTTACATTGCACGTGAGTGAGACCATGTGGCATTTATCTTTCTGTGCCTGGCATACTTCACTTAACATAATGTCCACTAGGCTTATCCATGTTGCTTCAAATGACAGGATTTTATTTCTTTTTGGCTGAATAATATTCCATTATGTATATACTACATTTGATTTATCCATTCATCCATTGATGGACACGCAGGTTGATTCCATATTTTGGCTATCGTGAATAGTGCTGCAATGAACGTCGGGGTGCAGGTGTCTCTTTTTTTTCCTCTGCAATGTTTTCCTGAAGAGTGCAGGTATCTCTTTGATACACTGATTTCCTTTCCTTTGGATAAATACTACTGTGGGATTGCTGTTCAGTATTTAGTTTTTTGTTTTGTTTTGTTTTTTTGAGACATTGTCTCACTCTGTTGCTAAAGTGCCGTGGCATCAGCCTAGCTCACAGCAACCTCAAACTCCTGGGCTCAAGCGATCCTCCTGCCTCAGCCTCCCAAGTAGCTGGGACTACAGGCATGTGCCACCATGCCCGGCTAATTTTTCTATATGTTTTTAGTTGTCCAGCTAATTTCTTTCTATGTTTTTAGTAGAGACGGGGTCTCGCTCTTGCTCAGGCTGGTCTCGAACTCCTCCTGAGCTCAAAGGATCCGCCCGCCTCCGCCTCCCAGAGTGCTAGGATTACAGGTGTGAGCCACCACGCCCGGCCTATATTTAGTTTTTTGAGAAGTCACCATATTGTTTTCCATAATAGCTATACTAATTTACATTCCCACCAACAGTGTATAAGAGTTCCCTTTTCTTGGCATCCTCACCTGCATTTGTTATTTTTTTGTCTTTTTGATAATAGGCATTGTTACCGGGGTGAGGTAATAGCTCATTATGGTTTTGATTTACATTTCCCTGATGATTAGTGATGTTGATCATTTTTTCATAGACTCATTGGCCATTGTCTTCTTTTGAGAAATGTCTACTAAGATCCTTAGATTGGTTTATTTTAAATCTTTCTACTTTTTTGGCCGGGCGCAGTGGCTCACGCCTGTAATCCTAGCACTCTGGGAGGCTGAGGCAGGCGGACTGTTTGAGCTCAGGAGTTTGAGACCAGCCTGAGCAAGAGTGAGACCCCGTCTCTACTAAAAAAAAATAGAAAGAAATTAGCTGGACAGCTAAAAATATATAGAAAAAATCAGCCGGGCATGGTGGCGCATGCCTGTAGTCCCAGCTACTTGGGAGGCTGAGGCAGGAGGATCGCTTGAGCCCAAGAGTTTGAGGTTGCTGTGAGCTAGGCTAACGCCATTGCACTCACTCTAGCCAGGGCAACAGAGTGAGACTCTGTCTCAAAAAAATAAATAAATAAAATAAATCTTTCTACTTTTTTGATGTAGGTGTTTATTGCTGTAAGCTTCCCTCTTAGAACTGCTTTTCCTGTATCCCATAGGTCTTAGATGTGTTTCCATTTTCATCTATCTCAAGAAATCTTAAAATTTCTTTTAAAAATTTTTCATTGACCCATTGGCTTTTCAGGAGCATGTTGTTTAATTCTCATGTAATGGTACAGTCTCCAAAGTTCCTCCTGGTACTGATTTCTAGTTTTATTCCATTTTGGTCAGAAAAGATACTTGATATGATTTTGATTTTTAAAAATTTGTGAAGACTTGTTTTGTGGCCTAACATATGATCTATGTTGGAGAGTGTTCCATGGGCTGTTGAGGTAATACATATTCTGGTGTTGGATGGAATGTTCTGTAAATGTCTGTTAGCTCCATTTGGTGTAGAGTGTGGTTTAACTGTTGATTTTTCTGTCTGGATGATCTGTCCATTTCTGGAAGTGGGATGTTGAAGTTTCCTACTATTATTGTACTGCAGTCTATCTCTCCCTTTAGGTCAGTTTTTCATCTTTTGAATTGAGGTCTCAGTATGTTGCCCAGGCTGGTCTCAAATTCCTGGGCTCAAGTGATTCTCCTGTGTAGCTGGGATTACAGGAGTGCACCACTGTGCCTGGCCCCTTTAGGTGTATTAATAGTTGCTTTATATATTTAGGTACTCCAATGCTGGTTGCATATATATTTATAATCGTTATATCTTAATGCTATATTGATCCCTTTATTATTATATAGTGGCCTTCTTTGTCTCTGTTTTTTACAGTTTTTGGCTTAAAGTCTATTTTATCTGCTATTAGTATAGCTATTCCTGTTCCTTTTTTGTTTCCATTTGCATGGAATATCTTCTTCTATCTCTTCACTTTCAATCTCTGTGTGTCCTTATAGGTGGAGTGAGTCTCTTGTAGGCAGCATATAGTTGGGTATTGTTTTTTAATCCATTCAGCCACTCTGTTAGCAGAGTACGTTTTTGAAGTAATGAAGCAATAGAAGAAATAACAAGCCAGATTAGTATGACTATATAAAAGTATAAAAACTTGTAATTAAAAACAGCAAAATTTAACAAGATGAAAAGGAATGTACTAGAATGGAGAAATATTTGATACAGTTAAAAGTTTAATATTACAGTATGTAAGGACACATTTCTAAGATTATGTTCAAGAGAAGTTGGTATCTAATGGTTCACACTATGGGAAATAGAATAGCAAAATTATCGAATTATTTCATCTGTTGATAATTTAAAATGTAATCTTAATGCTGTGATATAAATAGTAAATGAATAAGAAGAAAAAGGATTTTAAAATCTTGGTAAGACTAATGAGAAATTAATATATTGTTTTAATTTTACTTATTTGAGTACTATTTGGCCACTTGTAATAGGAACTATTAAAATGATTATTTTGTATCCAATAATTTCACTTTTGGAAATTTTCCTTAGGAAAAGAATTTAAAGGAATAAGAACCTCATATGTAGATCTTTTAAAACAATATAATTTGTATAACAAAAAAACAATAAAAAGGTAAAACAAAAAATCTTTGAAATCA
>RJWJ010002311.1:38551-103974 GCA_004363605.1 Indri indri
ATTAATTGGACAGCTAAAAATATATATAGAAAAAATTAGCCGGGCATGGTGGCGCATGCCTGTAGTCCCAGCTACTCGGGAGGCTGAGACAGTAGGATTGCTCGAGCCCAGGAGTTTGAGGTTGCTGTGAGCTAGGCTGACGCCACGGCACTCGCCCCAGGCAAGAGAGTGAGACTCTGTCTCAAAAAAAAAAAAAAATCTTTGAAATCAGCCTCAATACTCACAATGATAGTATTAGATGGAATGTAATGCAACCACTAAACATTATAAATATGCAAATTAGGTATAATCATGGAAACTTATGTGTTAAATAATATTAAATAAAACTTAGATTTAATGTATGATCTATTAATTTGTGAAAAATTTACTTATGAAGATTATATAATTCCATAGCGACATTGTTTTAATGTAAAATAATAGGCAAATTTTGTCTAAGTTACTGGAATTTCTAAGTTTGTGTTTTAAGTATGAAGGAAAAGTCATGTTAGGATCTTTAGTTAGGTATCTATGTCCTCCAATAAGCAAAGATATTCAACAGCCCCCAACAGTTCATCTGTTGCGCTTTTATTTTACAGTGCTTGTTTCAGGTGCTGGTCAGCGTCTCTCCAAGGGGAGGGCCTGGCGGGCCCAGCATCGCAGCCGTCTCTGTCAGCACCCAGCACGGCTCCATCCTGCAGCTGAACGACACCCTGGCAGAGAAAGAAATTTGTAGGTTTGTGCCTGCTTTGGTGTGACCTAACCAAAGTCTGTGTTTCTTGGCTACTTTTTTTCCTGTTAAGTTTTTAGCTTTTTGTCCCTTTAAAATGTTTTTCTTTATCTTTTCTGGGCTGCACCCAGGAACACATACCATTCCGCCTTTATGACATTAGCAAAATCCAACTCCTTATTTCCTAATCCAACCATTTGTCTTAATTTTTCTAATCTTTGTAGGCTGCAATACAAATTTGGAGAATTTGGAAACTATTCTCTTTTGGTGAAGCACGTCCATAACGGAGTCCGTGAGGTCGCCTGTGACCTAGTCGTCAACGAGAATCCAGTTGATAGTGATCTTCGTACGTATCGCTCTTTGCTGATTTTTCACATCTGTATTTTCAAAGGCTTCCGTTTTGGGATACTGTTTGTAAAGTGAAGCAGTCCATGACATTTTCTGTAATTTAAAAACCCAGATTATAGGTTACAGATTCCATTTAGTTATGGTCTATTTATAATATACTTATTGTGGCCATTTGTACCAATAAAATTATGTCATATATTAAAATCATAAGATATATCAACATGTTCTCATAGTTGTTATTTAGTTTAATTATGAAGCATTGATAAACCAAAAAAGTTAATGCAGTGGAAAGAGAAACTTGAAATAGAAACTAGAAATTGCCAAATATTGTTCCTTCTTTTAGGGTTTAGGGTGTAGTGTTTCCTGTGTGTCTCTTGCTGATCATCCAGGGATCCCCTTAGCTTAAGGAGGGATCATTCATTCTGTAATAACTCCACTGAAGAAAATCCTTCGTTCTAAGCTCCCCATCAGATAATGTAGTAGGTGCTGCCTTTAAAAGGCAGTAAGGAACTCCTGGGCATTAATAGGTACTGTTCACAGGGAAGCTGTTGACGACTGCGAGGTTATGTCAAAAGAACATAGGAGCCAATGTGAAGAGGCCAATGTGAACAATTTAGGCATTAAAAAGAATATGTAATTGGTGGAAAATAATGAATATGTAAAAACCATGATGTCCTTATGAAACTAAAAAGAGCAAGGCCATCCATCCCAACCAAAAACAGAAATGAAAGCAATACTTTGGTTGTCTTTGGAGGTAACAGATTTAAGCATTTATCCTGCCTTTTTGTTTTAACTGTAATTCAGGGTAACCAACCAGTCCTGGTTAATGAGGGTAAATTCTGTAGAGAAGAATTCCAGCTAATAATGGGCAGAATGGGAGGATATTTGCAACCCCTAATGAAATCATTGATTCAGGCAAAACTGTGTAAGTGGAGAAAGCATCAGACGAAAGGGGAGCTTTACACTGGCGGGGTCAGGCTTTTACCAGCTGCACGTCCGTCAGTCACATAGTCAATGGCAGAAGGTGCCTTCTCACTGTTAGCCCGGAGATTGTTGTTAATTTTATATGACAGTGTGGTTACATAACAAAAGGTCCATTTTAAAGAAACTTAATTTTGAAACAGACTTACAGAAATGTTGCAAAAAGAGTTCCCTATATCCTTTCCCTAGCTTCCCCTAAACCCCTGAACTGTGTAGTCATAAAATTGTCCCATGTACAATTATGGAAACCAGGAACTCAGCATTCTTCTGAACTTAATATTGATACAATATTTATCTACAGACTTACTTAAATTTCTCCAATTGTCCCTTTTAATATCCTTTTTCTGGTCCAGGATTCACTCTAGGATCCCATGTTGCATTTTGTTGTCAGATCTCCTGTGTCTCCTCCAGTCTAGGACACTTCCCTAGTCTGGCTTTGTCTCTCATGATCTTGACAGTTTTGAAGAGTGTTGGCTATTTTTTGGATTGTCCGTTGACTTGGATTGGCTTGACGTTTTCTCATCACTGGGCAGAAGTTCTGCACGTTCTGGTGGAATGCTGCAGAAACGATCCTGTGTCGTCCTCAGTGCGTCGTGTCTGCAGCATGATGTCAAAATGTCTTTGACAAGGGCCACGTGCTTTAGAGACACATGCTAAAGTATGAGGGGATGAAATCACATGATGTTTGGGATGTGTTGTAAAATTCTTTAGCTAAAAACGGGGAGGGAGGATAGTTATAGATGAGGCAAGAGTGACAATGTCTTGATAATTCTGAAATCTGGGTGATGGGTGTATGTGGTTTTATCATACAGTTCTCTGTACTTTTGTGTAGGTTTGATATTTTTCACAGTGAAAATTAATACCCCCCATGATGAGTGGTGTTCTTAGTTGTGTAGAGGGCATTTAACATAAGGATAATGGCTGTTCCCTCATTTGTTTTCATTTTTGTTTGATTTCATTTTTCACGTATAAATTAAATGTAATGATGTGACAGCTTTGATGTTTATGATGAGTTTTGGTGATAATCGTTTTTTCTTTTCTTTCTGTAGCTGTGAGTGTTGCATTCCTCATTGGTCTAGCACTCATCATTGCGATATCCCTTCTGAGGCTCTTGTTTAGGTAAGATGTTCAAGGAGACACAGCTGGCGAAGGTAGAATATAGAAATAATACCTTCAGAAATGGTAGTTGTGATCCTCAAATGGCCATTATTCTTTGATTAAATGCACATTTATGTATCCGCCATGTCCTGTCCAGTCCTGGGCATCAGGGGTTCAATATAGATGAAGATACGGTTTTTGATTTCAGGAAAATTACTAATAATGAAGGTTCTAATGGACTTTTGCCTTCCATCCCCCACGTGGCTGAAAATGAAGACAATGCTTGAGAAATAATTATTTCCTAAAGAATCTCATATCCCGTTCCTCAGCGAGTGGAAGTGGCTTATTCCAGCATTAGGAGGAGGCTGTCACACCAGGCCCTCCTCCTCCTCTCCGGCCCTGAGCCCTGGGGCACGTGCTAGTCCACCTTCTATCTCCCTGCCAGCGCAGGGATCTGGTGGCAGAGGTGGATGCCTGGATGTCCTGCCTCCGGGCCCCAGTGTGGACTCCTTTTCCTGTGGTTAGAGTGAGTTAGCCAGCGTAGAGAGGGGATTCGTTCTGCTCTGCCTGGTTAACAGTGATTTTGGTAAGTGTGAATTACTAGACTATAAAAGAAAGTAAAATAGATCTAAGCCTGCTTTAGTCAGTTTTCAAAGGAAAATTTTTTCATGTTTAAGAGGAATAAGATATCTTGAATTTTCATGTGCTCATCCTGTTAGGGTCTCAGGAAGGACCACAAGATTTTATTGGTGAGTTGTATCCAGATTGGAAGAATGGAAGCCCAATCTTTAAATTGGCCAGGTTGGAGGAACCCTGAAACTTAGGGGAGTTTGTTCACTCTGACATCTTAGATGCCACATCAGATGCACAAGATTCCTTGTGCATCTTAGAGATGGTTTAATTCCCTGTCTAAGGAATCCGACTGTATATAAATATAAAAGAACTACTGGTAGCTTAGGAGCAGGTGTTTAACCCAACTGCTTTTTAGGGGCAGAATAGGATTCTAGCAGAGGAGTTTCATTTCTTTGAATTAAGGTATTAGTTTGTCAGTCTTTTCATAAGATGCAAATACTATTTCAGTATCTTCGGTGCTATGGTTCTTTTCACATGAATGGACCCGTTACGTCACTTTTAAAAGTACTCGATAGCTGAGGTCCAGCACTTGCACGGAGGAGAAATTCCGTCTTGCTCTGCTGTGGAAGCGAAGCTCCTCTTTGTGTGTGATCCTGCTTTTCCATCCCGTGGGCAGGAGGCTGCCGTTGGCAAAGAGAGTCCCTGAGTCCCTTATTCCCGGCCCCTTCGCTTCCCAGTGTACTCATGAAAGTCCAGGGAAGTTCAGATTAGTCTGAACCAGAAAAGAACCAGAAAAAGTAGAGAGGATAAAGAATCTCTCTCCTTTTCTTTTGGGGAACAAGCATGTACAGGAGAATTAGGTATTTTTTGTTTTGTTTTATTTTTTAATATCTTAACTTCTCCCTTCCTTAGATGTGTCTGTTTTGATATTTTTCATGCAATGATGACATTATCAATGCTGAATAAACTGGAAATGGGGGTGTGGGTTATGTTTGGATACTGAATTGAACAACTGTAAACAAATTTTATGAGGCAGGGAAACCGAACTGGCTATGTGATGATATTGAGGTATTGTTGCTAACGTTTTTAAGTGTGATAATGGTTTTGTGATTACATTTAGAAATAAAAATAGTTCTTATCTTTTGACAATACATTCTGAAGTATGTATGGATGAAATGATATGATGTTTGGGGTATTCTACAAAACAATCAATTCAAAGCAGGAGGGAAGGGCAGTAGGTGGGAGCGTAGCTGAAGTAGGACTGGCCGTGGGTACTTGCCGAAGCTGAGAAGCGGAGTTTCATTGTGCAGGCACACCTCATTTTATTGCACCTGGCAGATACCATGTTTTTAACAAACTGAAGGTTTGTGGCAACCCTGTGTCGAGCAAATCTGTCAGTGCCATTTTTCCAACAGCTCGTGCTGCTCACTTCATGTCTCTGTGTCACGTTTGGTAATCCTCACAACATTTCAAACTTTTTCATATTATTATATCTGTTATGTTGATCAGTGATCTTTGACATTACTATCATAATTGTTTGGGGCTGCTATGAACTGCACCCATAGGAGATGGTGAACTTAATCAAAAAATGGTGTGTGTGTGTTCTGAGTGCCCCAGTGACCATCTGTCCTCCTGCCTTTCTCCCTTTCTTCTGGCCTCCCTATTTTCTGAGACACAGCAATATTGAAATTAGGACAATTAATAACACTGTAATGGCCTCTGAGTGTTCAAATGAAAGGAAGAGCTATGTGTCTCTCACTTTAAATCAAAACCTAGAAATAATTAAGCTTAGTTAAGAAGGCATGTTGAAAGCGGAGAGCTAAGATAGGCTGAAAGCCAAGTCTCTTGCACCAAACAGTTAGCTAAGTTGTGAATGCAAAGGAAAAGTTCTTGAAGCAAATTGAAAGTGCTACTCCAATGAACATGTGAATGATAAGAAAGCAAAACAGCATTATTGCTGATAAGGAGAAAGTTTGAGTGGTCTGGATGGAAGATGAAACCAGCCATAACATTCCCTTAAGCTGAAGCCTAATCCAGAGCAAAGACCTAACTCTCTTTAGTTTTATGAAGACTGAGAGAGGTGAGGCAACTACAGAAGAAAAGTTGGAAACGAGCAGAGGTTGGTTCATGAGGTCTAAGGAAAGAAGCTGTCTCCATACCGTAGAAGTGCAAGGTGACGCCAAGTGCTGATGTAGAAGCTGCAGCCAATCATCCAGAAACTCTAGCTAAGATCATTGATGAAGGTGGCTACACTCAGCAATAGATTTTCAGTGTAGTTGAAATAGCCTTCTATTGGAAGAAGATGCCCTTAAGAGTTGTGCTAACTCTACTCTGCCTGTGCTCTATTAATGGAACAACAAGGCCTGGATGACAGCACATCTGTTTAGAGCATGGTTTACTGACTATTTTAAGCCTGCTGTTAAGAACTACTGCTCAGAAAAAGTTGCCTTTCAAAATATTACTGCTCATTGACAATGCACCAGGTCACTCAAGACCTCTGGTGGAGATGTACAGGAAGATTAATCTTGTTTTCATGCCTGCTAACAACATCTGTTGTATAGCCCATGGATCAAGGAGTAATTTTGACTTTCAAGTCTTATTAATTAAGAAACGCACTTGTAAGCTTATAGCTGCCATTCATAGTGGTTCCGCTGATGGATCTGGGCAAAGTAAATTGAAAAACTTCTGGAAAGGAGTCTCCATTCTTAATGCGATTAAAAATATTCATGATTCATGGAAAGAGGTCAAAATATCAACATTCCAAATAGCAATGTGGAAAATGTTGATGCCAACCCTCATGGGTGACTTTGAGGGGTTCATGACCTCAGTGGAGGAAGGCCCTGCAGATGTGGTGGAAGCAGCAAGAGAACTAGAATTAGAAACGGAGTGTGGAGATAGGACTGAATTGCTGCGGTCTCGTGATACAATTTGAGTTGCTTCTTATGGATGAGCAAAGCAGATGGTTTCTGGAGATGAAATCTACTCCTGGTTAAGATGCTGTAAACGTTGAAGTGACATCAAAGGATTTAGAATATTACTGTAAACTTAGTTGATAAAGCAGCAGCAGCGTTTGAGAGGACCGATTCCAATTTTGAAAGAAGTTCTGGTGTGGGTAAAGTGCTGTCAAACAGCATCACCTGCTATAGGGAAATCCTTCATGAAAGGAAGAGCCAGTCAATGAGGCGACTTCCTTGTCTTATTTTAAGAAATTGGCACAGCCACCCCAGCCTTCAGCATCCAACGCCCTGATGCATTCGCAGCCATCAGCCAGACCCTCCACCAGCAAAAAGGTTAGAGCTCACTGAAGGCTCAGGTGAGCATTGGCATATTTTAGCAGTAAGATATTTTTAAATTAAGTTGTATACATTGTCTTTTTTAGACATAATGCCATCGCACACTTGACAGACTATGGTGTAGTATAAACGTAACTTTTATATGCACTGGGAAACCAAAAATTTTGTGTGACTTGCTTTATGGTTATATTTGCTTTCTTGGGGTGGCCTGGAACTGAACCTACGATATCTTGAGATATGCCTGTACTAGTTTCTCTTCTCTTCTTTTGTATATGCTTGAAACTTTTTATGACCAAATAATAAAAAACAAGAAAGAATAAAGAAAAACGTTTGATGCATTGGATAATTCAAATGTGGCAAAGTTAATGTAAAACATATAGGTGGTTTTGTTTTTGTCATAAGGTATACTTTTTGAAAGATTTCCCAAGTAGAAATCTCATTTTAAAGAAAAACCAGTTATTAAGTAATATATTTATCTGTGGTTAATCATGCAAATCATTTTAATGTCATCTGGATATCTATTTTAATGAAAGCAACCATATTTATAAAAAAAAATCCCAACTTATTAACTATTTGAATCACTTCGAAGTTGCTTTCAAACTTTCTCAGTGGGCATGCATGCATTTTCATTTAATTGTCGTTGTAGATGTTGGGTTTTTGCTTTTTGTATTCAGTAGTTTATCTTTGTATTTCCTTGTGTGGACAGAGCCTACATTCTTGTTATTTTCATAGCTGTATCTCATCCTGTCACATAGCTGTCATATCCGATGTTTAATCATTCCTGAGTTGAGTGAATTTGGTTGTTCCCAACTTTTTCTCATTTTAATTTTAATAGTTTTATTAATAAGAATCTTAGCTATAGAGAATAATGATCTAATTTAACCTTCACACGCTTTAATGAATGCTCTGTCATCATTGCTGTTTAATTGATGAGGAAACTATGCTGTAAGGGCCAAGCATTTATAAGTACAGCTGCTAAAATCTTTGATTTCTATTTTTAGGTTGTTAAAAAACTTACTTATTTTTGTTTTTTGTTTTTAAATTTTATTTTCTACCTATACCTTTGATGTAACCAGAGGTTAAAAAACTTTTCAGAATGTTTAATTCCTTAACTAATATAGAATATGAATCTTAAGTTAATTTGATTTCAATGTGGTGTCCAATCATTTTGAAAATTCTTGCCAGAGAAAATAAATTAACTGAGACTTTTATTTATTTACAGTTTGGATGACTTTAATAATTGGATTTCTAAGGCAATAAATTCTCAAGAAACAGATCACCTCATCAATTCTGTGAGTTATTACAATGCATCCTGCACTGTGTGGGCGGTTTTCTAAATTTGGAAAGTGTGATTTCCTACTTGTCTGAGCTGGCCTGTCTGTAGTTCCAGCTACTTGGGGGGCTGAGGTGGGCAGATGACTTGAGCCTAGGAGTTTGAGGCCCCAGCCTGGGCAGCACAGTGAGATCCCTGTCTCAAAGAAAAATCATTGTCCTCTGGTTTAATAAATCTTACTTAGGTCATGGGTCCTTATTCCTAATAAAGAGCAGCCCTCTCTTCAGCACCTGTGAAGGACTGCATCCCCTTCTCTTTCTGTGGTGAAGTTGGTACTGTGGGCTGTGTTACATTATATGATGTGGGGATGTTTTTCACTCTGCAGGCAGCATTATTGAATCAGTCCAGTTAGGTAGAGCGTGTCATGATGAAAACAAAGGAATAAGAGACATCAGTATTAAATCTATAAGTGCTGATGGCCTACTGTAATGATTGAACATAGCACCAAGTTTGTGTTAAATCTAGTCTCGTTCATGGATTATTTGCTTCTACACTTGTGCTAGATGCACTCATGGTCCAATTCTTTGTGTCATTTGTCAACACAGCCACTGGCAAGCTCAGAAAAAGGCACAAAAAGCTAGTAAAGTGGAAAACTAAACCTCTAGATGGGATCTGTACACAAGCAAGTTAAAGTCTTGTTCAGAAGAACTGTCTGTAGCTTTCTACTCTGTCAGTTTCTTCCTTAAAAAGTCTTAAAATCAAATTTTTCTCCTTAACATTATGAATTGCCATCTCTTTCTTCCTTTTTTCTGAAGGAGCTGGGATCTCCAAGCAGGGCAGACCCTCTCGGCGGTGACATCCAGCCAGCCACATGGCACCCATCCACCCCTCCACCCCGCCTCCGCTGTGTGGACACATTCAGGGGGTACGTGGGTTCCCTCCTAACACCATGGGCGCAGGTAGTCGTGGGATTACATAGTTACACACAAACACACTTTTAACTGAAGGTATTTTACGTACTTTTCACTCTCTAGGCTAGAAAGTATCTTTTGGATGCAGAAATAAAGCCAGCAGCCCGTCCGATGTTGAAAGCTGTGGTCACGGGCAGCACGATATGTTGAGAGAGAGGAGCAGGGGATGGGGCAGAGCCACTGTCCCCGGGGACGCACGGTCTGCCGAGTTACGGTCATTTGCGTGTGGACAAGTGGCCGTTACGTGGGGCTACAGACTATACCCCCACATCCAGTCAGGAGCTCGACAGCTTAGAAGAAGCACCAATCTAGAAATGAAACACCAGCCTGTGGAAGAGGAAGGGCTTATCTTCGTGGCTGGCAAAGAAACTCAGATTTCAGGCCCTTTTGATAGCAAAGCCATAGCCCTGGTAGAAGAACAAAGGCCAGGCCAAAACTCTGAAAATAAAGTACAAAAATGATATAACTAAAAATAAATCTATAGGTATCAGGTCTTTCATTTCTACCTACCAAGGCCTTCCGAACGCCAGTGCTAACCCCGCAGTTCTGTCCGAGCCTCACGAGGGCCCTGTGTGCTCCTGGTGGGTATATTTGGTGGTAATAATAATAGTGATAATAATAAAAACTGCTAACAGTTTTGGAGTTCTCACTATTCCAACTTACCGTAGTTTATTTAATCTCTTAACAATCCTATGGGGTGTATCCTTCTAATGTGCCTATCTCACAGATGAGGAAATTGAGCTGCTTGGGCTAAGTAATTTGTCCAGGGTTGCTCAGGTACCAAATGGGAAAACCAAGATTCAGTTCCAGGCAGTTGGGTTACAGGGTCCCCACAGACCATTGCGATAACACACTGAAGTCTGCAGCCCAGCATCTTACACAGTTAACATCAAACAGTAGAGTATACAGAACCTGTTTTGTATTCTTCTTTCTTATTGTCATTGCTACTGTTGGAGATAAGCTGTTCGCAGATAGACAGGAAGTAGTGTTTATTAAGTGCCTACAATGTGCCCAGCACTGGTTGGGTGCTGTAGACATTATTCTCCTCAATAGTCACATGCGGTCAGCATATTTTCTCTCTTACAGATGAGTACACTGAGTTAACTGATGAGAATCTTGCCCAAGCTTTTATGGCTAATAAGAGAAAAGGGTCCAAGATGTGGATCTTTAACTCTCTGACTCTAATGACTGTGTGCCTTCTATGACAGTTCTTTAACCTGATGTAAAAAGAATTAGCACAAAATTGAGTTATCGGAAGTGTTTTGCTCTGTTTTCAAGGTACATAGTTTAGTAGTACAGTGTAAAATTTTCTTAAGACATCATGTTGGAAATGATGGCAACAGAAGGACTTTAGTGTATGGTCCTAAATGTAGTGATAAGAAAATGATAGTTTCTTGCTCTTTGTATCTCATCTTGTGTCCTGAAGTGCTCAGCAGAATTGCATTACTGCATGACTGCACCTTGCGAGTTGAAATGTATGTCTTGCAGTTTGGCCCTTCCTTGTCATGCTGCAAACCCTGAAAGGATTCTCTCTGTGGGCTTTATAGGCTGTCTCTCACACTCATGGTCTTCGTCAATTACGGAGGAGGAAAATACTGGTACTTCAAGCATGCGAGTTGGAATGGTAAGGTATTTCCTAAAGGTAGCATTGCTTATGCAGGTCCATTCAGAGCACGCAGGCAAGAGAATCACTTGGCCTCCCTCCAGGAGCTATAGAGGCGAGGCCCCACCAGCATCCTCTGAGCCACTGAGCTCCTGCCCCGTAGAATGACCTTTAGATTATTCTGTGAGCCCTTTAGTTTTCTTCTTCCTCTTGTGTGTGTGAATCTGTTGTGCTTCACTGTAGCAACACAGACTCTAAAAGTTTTGACTGTAGGACTCTGCGTTGGTTGTAAATGATCATTGTCTTATTCTAGATACACATTTTATTACAGTCACCATATTCTTGGGGGTTCTGCCTTCTAAGATTTATGGTCCTTCTTGGGGTGGGATTGAACTGGAGTTGGCCTGAGTGATGCTGAGTGATAGCTATAAATCTGGCTTATAGTTAGTTCAAGAATGGATTTTGAAGAGCACTGCTTAAGTATAATGACTTTTCTGCAC
This sequence comes from Indri indri, assembly GCA_004363605.1. NCBI lineage: Eukaryota > Metazoa > Chordata > Mammalia > Primates > Indriidae > Indri > Indri indri. The sequence goes on from RJWJ010002311.1 coordinate 49,898, forward strand.
ATGTCTAGTTCGTTCTCCTGTGTCTAGTTACGTTCGCAGGAAATGCCCAGCCAGGTGCAGTGGTGGGTTGCAGAGTCTCGAGGGAGTGTGTGTGTTACTCTCTACATGAGTTTACTTTCTGTGTCAGCACGTAATCACGTCCATTCTAGATTTAGGAAGTATTTATATCCTCAGGTCCTTTCCTTACTGTTTGTTCTTGTGCTATTCTGCAGGACTGACGGTGGCCGACCTTGTTTTCCCATGGTGAGTTGACCCTCTACCATCATCTCTTCCACAGGTCAACTCCAGCTTTTTGTTTTTCAGCTGATGCTGGAGCCTCTCTCTGAGACCAGCCCTGAGTCCTGGGAAGATTCTTTTATTGATTTATTTATTTTGAGATGGATTTGGGTAGGGAGAAGGCCCATGTGCCCGAAGACCTGGTAATTATTTTTGTACATTCTCTCTGAAATTCCCTACAGAGAAAGTTCTCTACAGAGACTAGAGGCTTCTCCCTGACTAGGGTGACCCTGAGAAAGGAAGCCAGGGGACACCAAGGAATGCAGCAAGAGCAAACTCTCCTGTCTGTCACCCCTTGCCAGATGATTAGAAAATTAGTACTCTCACTTTTCTTTTGAAGAGATAATTTAGTATGGTTAAAAAAAGAGAAAAAAAAAGGAAAAATATGCGTGACTCAGACAAAATGGAGAGAAAAAATTAAGCTTTCATTTTTCTTTCAGGAGCAGGAGTGAATTTAGAAATGATTGAAATGTTTGTTTCTCAAGGACTTTGTGGGCCTGCTAGTGAATGTCTAGTTATTTGGAGACAATATTGTAGTGTCTTCATCATCACTTCTCTCTGATAACTAAATGGGAGGATTGTCTTTGGAAGTTTCATTTGCCGTTAGAGACTTTTTCTCCTAAATCTGGGCTTGAAGATGCGCCGTCAGAAGCCTCACAGCTCAGCAGGGCTGTGTTCTGATTTCGTCCTCGACTGTTGGCTCGATGCTGTTTCAGTAACTGGCCTCTTTAAACAAGTCATGTGTTGCTTCTCTTATGTAATATACTATACAGTATTAATGATACACAGACAAAAAATTGGAAATGGCCCCTTATTAACAGCTGTTTTTTCTTTAGGTTTGTATTTATTATGGGATCTTCAGTTTTTCTATCAATGACATCTATACTGCAACGGGGATGTTCAAAGTTCAGATTGCTGGGGAAAATCGCATGGAGGAGTTTTCTGTTAATCTGGATAGGAATTATCATTGTGAATCCCAATTACTGCCTTGGTCCATGTAAGTATTTTTCCCTTCTGTTAATATATATTCAGGTTAAAATATGGAAACTCATGTTGTAATTTGAAAGAAATGTAATTCTTCCATCTAAGGTACCTGCAAATGGAAGAATTCTTAGAAAAGTATATGCAATGCTCGTATAACTTCGGGCATTATTATTATGTTAGAATTTTAGACCTGGGAAGAGCCTCTAAGACTACTCACATCCTTCTGTTGTACAAAGGAAAGTCTGGGGCCAAGAGAGATTGAAGGGCTTTCTCTGGATTATCTGAGTGTAGTGAGGAGCACAATAGGGGCCAGAGCAGGTCACCTTCTCAGACCTTGTCCCCCTGCCATTTTGATTTCATCACCTTTCAGCACCATGTGGCAGTTCAAGAATCCCCCTTTGTCAGCACTTGTACGCCAGCTGGGCCGCGGGAAGGAAAGAGCTCCTTCTCATCACTGCAGTGGTGTGCAGTGAGACAGGAATCCTGAGGGCAGGATGTCAGCCCTGTGCTTTGAACCAGTGTCAGAATCGGAGAGGGCAGGACCCATTGTCCTCAAGGGGCTTACACCGTCATTAGGAAAAGAGGACACAAACATCTAGACAGTAGCCAGATGGAGCCCTCAGGCAGTCAGTACTGTTATTGAATGACTATAGATGCTAGAAGAAACAGAGTTTACTTCCATATGCTGTTTCCTATAAGAGTGGATTTGATGGATCTCCAAAAAGTGAGCCATTGCTTCCAGTGGGACTCATCATTGGGTTTGTAGCGGGCTGTATTCATCCATTGCCACAGCCATGCAGCCTGATGTAGCCTGTGGGGCAGGGAGAGTCAGGCAGTGGCTTGTGTTAGGTCTGCAAATTCCTGGTGGATGCGAGAGTTGAATCCACGTTTCTAATGGCAAGGGCCAGGAGATGGAACTTCAGGGTCAAGGGTGGCCCTTGCTTTATCCCCATACCTGTGGGGTGCCAGCTCTCAGCTGGCACCCTCCCGTTCCGAGTTTGAGCCAAGTCCCTGACTGTCTTTTGTTGAGTGAGATTGGCTTGTTCTTGGAACTTGGGTTTGAGCCATGTCTCCTGACCATGTGTCTTTCCATCTCTAAGAGCTTAAAAAAGACTTACTTAGATGTAATATAGGTACTTCGTCCCGCTTATGAAAAAAAATAACATTGTCTTGGCATGAGGTGAGAAATGATGGCTAACACTTTATCTAACTTGTGCCTTCTGCAGTGTCTTGGGATAAGGTGCGAATTCCTGGTGTTCTGCAGCGGTTGGGAGTGACTTACTTTATAGTTGCTGTGTTGGAGCTTCTCTTTGCTAAACCTGTGCCTGAAAATTGTGCCTCGGTGAGAAACTGTTTTTAAAAAATGACGGAAAAAATCACCGTATAGTTTTTAGAATTTTTTTAGTTCTGAGTGCAATACTGTGTACTTCCACTAATTACATGCATTCTTTTCCCCCCCTGTATTTAGTTATTTTTATTTAATCTTTATATCAATTTTTTTTATTGTGGTAAAAAACATGTATCATGAGATCTACCCTCTTAAAAGATTTGTCGGCATGCAGTAATCACATGCATTCTTTTTTCTTCTCTTTTTTGTTGACATGTAATAATTGTGCATATTTATGGGATTCAGAGTGTTGTTTTGATCCATGTATAGAATGTGTAATGGTCAAATCAGGGTAGTTAGCACATCCGTCACCTCAAACGTGTCATTTCTTTGTGTTGGGCACACTTAAAATCTTCTAGTTTCAAATGCATTCTTTTTTAAATTTTAAAAAATGTTTTTTGAGACAGGGTTGTGCTCCATTGCTCAGGCTAGAGTGCAGTGGCATCATTACATCTTACTACAACCTCTGACTCCTGGGCTCAAGCTGTCCTCCTACCTCAGTCTCTCGAGTGGCTGGGATTGGGGATCATGCCACCATGCCCGGCTAATTTTTTCTATTTTTTATAGAGACAGTGTCTCGCTCTTGCTCAGGCTGGTGTCGAACTCCTGGCCTCAAGTGATCCTCCCGCCTTGGCCTCCCAGAGTGCCGGGATCACAGGTGTGACCACCCCGCCTGGCCTTCACATACATGCTTGATGTCACCAAATGATATCACCATCCTCCAGTTTGCTAGTTCGGTCTCTTGGGGCATTATTGCCAATTTTTCAATTTCCTTGTGGTATAAGATATGTAAAAACCCATATAACCTTATTCAAATGCTAATATGACCTTGTTTCAACTTTGAGAAAAGTGCCAAGGTGAGGGGTGGGAGAATGACAGGATTGTGCGTGGCTACTTGTGTGTCGTCTTTGTCAGGAGTATGTCGGAGTCTCATCTCTTTTGTGATTACTTCTTGTAGTTGCTGGGTGAAGTTTACCCAGGTGACAGTTACTTTTCCCCCATTAGAGGTAAAAATTCTGGTGGAAATGTTTAAATGCCTCCATTTGGGGTCCTACTTAACAATAGATTAATAAAGCGGCGTTTGTTCTCTAGCTTCTTCCCGGTCATGTAACTAGCAAATTCATCTCTGAATCCCAGATTCCCTGGGTGCTTCCTGTAGTGATTGCTTAGTTGTATATTTCTGGAGTGCATTTTTGTCATTATTACTTTTTCCTCCTCTGCCGTGTCATCAGGGTATTGGTGGCCTCTGGCTATGGATGGCCTGAAGGTGAAGCAGAGGCTGGACACGTGTGGATGAGCAGCTCGCGTATCAGAGCAGCCGTCCCCAGCCCTTCTGTGGGTCCCGAGGGCCTGTGGAGGCACGTCCTGGGCTGGCACAGTTGGGTGAGGGGTTCGGTGAGACACCAAGAACAGATAGGCTGCACCCTTTCTTCCTTCAGCCAGAACAGCTCCGAAAGTTTAAATTTCATTTTGTTTTTACTTTAAAAATTTATTTTTAATTTCTTTTTTTATAACAGCTTTATTGAGATATAATTCACATACCATAAAACCTGCATGTTTAAAGTGAAATGATGTTTAGTACGTTCACAGAGTTGTGAAACTGTCAATGTTTTCGTTACCGCATGAAGAAGCCCTCCACTCACGCCAGTCACTCGCTGCTCTCACCGCACTTCCCCAGCTCTAGGCGACTCCTCATCTGCTTTCTGTCTGTAAATTTACCTGCTCTGGACATTTCATATAAATGAAGTCATGTAATACGTGGCTTTTTGTGTGTAGCTTCTTTCACTTAGCATAATATAATGCTTTTGGAGGTCTATCCATGTTGCATGTATCAGCACTTCATTCCAAATTTGCTGAATAATATTTTATGGATATGCCGCATTTTTTTTATCTGTTCATCAATTGATAGACATTTGACTTGTTTCTACTTTTTGGCTATTACAAATAATGCTCCTGTGTATACTCGTGTACAAGTTTTTGTGTGAGCATGTTTTTAACTCTTTTAGGTATAGGAGTAGAATTGTCCACTGATTTTTTTAACTAATGTTTTACTGTGGTATTTCATAGGGAGCATCTAGACAGCATAATGCATATTAAATAAATTTTTGTATTACTACCAGAAAGGCCAAGAAAGGAATCAGTGGGAATCTCCCACATACAGATGCTGTGCACTAGTCCCATTCTGTTTGCGTTTAGTTCATGGACGTTTTGTTTTTCTGCCCCCGCTCAGGAGAGGAGCTGCTTTTTTCTTGGAGACATCACGTCCTCCTGGCCCCAGTGGCTCCTCATCCTGACGCTGGAAAGCATCTGGCTGGGCTTGACGTTCTTCCTGCCGGTTCCTGGGTGCCCGACGTAAGTGAACCTTGTCGTCCTCTCCTTGCATGTGATTTCCTGCCAAGTCCCAAGTTCTGGGCTTACACTTTCAAATGACTAAGTCAGAGGAATTCCATTTCACTCTTTCTTCTTCTTTGAGGCTCACTTTGTATTGAATGGGAGAAGAGTTTGGTGCATGTCCAGAGAAATGTCCCTGTGGTGGTGTTTGAGGTTGTTTTGACTGGAAATTGGGCCTCTGCCTCCCCAGTGTGGGGGGCGGTCAGGGCAGAGTGCGTTGGTGAGAGTGCCCAGAGCCAGAGGTGTTTTAGGGCGGTACGTGTTTGAGGCTCTTTGAACTGGGCTGCGTGAACAGCCAGTACGTACCATTATCCCCTCTGAAGTCTTACCGGTTAAGTGCAGTTTCGCTCTCCTAGTGGCTATCTTGGCCCCGGCGGCATTGGAGATTTCGGGGAGCATCCGAATTGCACCGGAGGAGCTGCCGGCTACATCGACCGCCTGCTGCTGGGGGACGATCACCTGCATCAGCGCCCTTCCTGTGCCGTGAGTGGGGCCGGCTCGCACTTGCAGCAGAAGCTTTAGGGTCTCAGGAGTGAAGGAAGACAGAAAGAGCTGGTCAGCATTAAAGTGTGTCCGTGAAAGAAAATGTGATGAAAACTAATTTTTATTTGAAAAGTCAGCTAACTTGATGACTTTAAAAGTCGTTTTGTGGCAATATATAAACATTATTTTGGATTTTAAAGTTAGAACGGGACAGACATGGTGGCTCACACCTGTAATCCCAGCGCTTTGGGAAGCTGAGGTGGGAGGATTGCTTGAGGCCAGAGAGTTCGAGACTAACCTGGGCAACATAGCAAGACCCCCATCTCTAACAAAAATTTAAAAATTTAACCAAGCATGGTGGTGTGCACCTATAGGTCTAGCTACTCGGGAGGCTGAGGTCAGAAGATTGAACCCAGGAGTTCCCAAGTGCAGTGAGCTATGATTGTGCCACTGCCTTCCAGCCTGGGTAATAGAGTGAGACCCTGTCTCAAAAAGAAAAAAAGTTAGCATGCATTGGATAAAATGAATAGTACATTGCTTCTCTGTATGTCTCAAGTCGGATTTCCTGGCAGCAGACTCTGAGACAAATTCATGCACAGCAGGTGTATGAGGGAGTCCTCGTTGGGTCAATACCTACGGGGAGTGAGCAGCACTGGGCAGAGAGAGATGTTGAACTGCACTGCGGCCCCGACAGAGGCCCCAGCCAGTCTCCAGGGGAGCTGGGATGGCACTCCAGAGCGATTGTGAACTGAGGTCAGGGGTTGAGCCCTTTCTATTCCTGGTTGGATGTGGACTGCGCCCAGGAAGGGGGTGACCCCTGGAGAGGCAGCCGTCTGTAGTCAAGGACAAATCCAGACTGAGAGCTTTCGGCCATTAATACTTCTGGCAGCCAGAGGAATGAAAGCTTCTGTCTTGACAGGGTTGGGGGCATCTGAGTGGTGCACGACAGCATCTACTACACTGTGTGTTTCTAAGTGTCTACAATCACGTTTATTTTATAATAAAAAAACACACACATGTGTTTTTTAATGTTATTTGCCTAAAAAGAAGATAGGAAGCTGTTAATGTTACAGTAGGGTCAATCGAAAAGAATAAATCTGATAACTAGGAGGGTGTTATGTATTGTATGTGAAACTTGTCAGGGATGCATCATGCGAGGCCTGGGGCCTGGGTCTGTTTGCCCAGCAAGCAGAGCTTGCTGGCTTGTGCCTGGGGCTCTGTATTCCCTTCTGAGCATCACAACCACACATCTTCTTGGCCAGAATATTCTTGCTATAATTCCTGTGAGTTGGCAATGCATTTCTGTAGCAAAAGCAAAACACCATTGACTACTGGAATGTTCTAAAGTTTGTATTTGGCCTAAGTGTTGTTCATGTGTGTTTCCGTGGTCAGTGAGTGAGTGCTGCCTTCTTCTTCTGTCTCTTTAAGGTGCTTTATCACACCGAGGTGGCCTATGATCCAGAAGGAATCCTGGGGACCATCAACTCCATCGTGATGGCCTTTTTAGGAGTTCAGGTATTTGTTCGTTTCATTAGGATACGTTTTTCTCACAGTTTATGATTATTGATTCATTACTAATTCAAAGACCATTTCATTAAAATAAAATAATTGGGAGCCTGTCCTCTTCTGTGTATAGGTCTAATAAATTCTGTTATGTTCAACAGATTGTACAAAACTAGACGTTGCTGAAAGTCGGTACATTTAAATAATAGGGAGTAATTCTTACATTCTCAAAAAAATTATTATTTATATGACTTATCTTGGCGCAGCAGTTTCTGGATACAAGATTTCCCTGATGGCGTGTGCAGAGTGTTTGGGTGTTGGTAACATTGGGTAGTCTCTGTGTCATTTGTCACATTTCTTTTGTGTACACTTGTCTTAGTCTGTGCTGTTATAACAAAATACTCGAGACTGGGTAATTTATAAAGAACAGAAATTTATTTCTCACAGTTCTGGAGGCTGGGCAGTCCAAGATCAAGGTGCTGGCAGTTTGTTTCGTGAGAGTCCAGGCTCTGCTCCAAGGTCGAGCCTTAAATGTGGTGCATCTTTCAGAGGGAACGAACGCTGCGTCCGCACGTGGTGGAGCTGGAGGAGCGGAGAGTCCGAACTCTCTGCCTCCAGCCCTTTTCATGAGTGCGGAACCTTTGTGATGTAATCACTTCCCAGAGGCCCCACCTTCAAATGCCATCACCTTGGTGATGAGGTTTACCATAGGGATTTTGGAGGGACACAGACTTTCAAACCACAGCGACACTTCACATGGCTTCAGGGTGTGCGTATTCTATGCCAAAGTCAATACGGTCATTCTCGGTTATCTCACGTGCAATTACAGTTCCAAGCAGTGTAGATTTTTCTTCGTAAAGTTCTCCCTGCTGGTGTTTGAAAGTGTTGTTTGAAGGGAGCCAACCAGGAAGGGGAAGAACTCGTAAAGCAGTGCTGATGGAACTTTCTGCGATGATGGCAATATTCTTTATCTGTGCTATCCAGTGGGGCAGCCCCTGGCCAGGGCAGCTGTTGAGCACTTGAAATGTGATGAGTATGACTGAGGAGCCGCATTTTTAATTTTACTCAGTTTAATTTCAAATTTAAAGAGTCACATGTGGCTAGTGGCTTCCCTGTGGGGTAGTGCAGACCCAAAGCATGCACAGTCGAGCCTTCAGCGATGTTAGGGGTGCCGACTGCCCATGAGGTTGAAAACCATGTATCACTTTGGACGCCCCCAAAACGTAAGTAATAGCTACCAGACGCCTCACGGATAACATGAACCGTCTATTAACACATATTTTATATGTGTTTTATACTGTATCCTTACAATCAAGTGAGCTAGAGAAAAGAAAATGTTATTAAAACCACAAAGAAGAGAAAATATTTACTATTCACTAAGTGGAAGTGGATTATTATGAAGGTCTCCACCCTCGTCATCTTCGCCTTGAGTTGGCTGAGGACGACAAAGGGTGGGTCTCGCTGTCTCTGAGGTGGCAGAGGCGGAAGATCCACATGTAAGTGCACCCTCAAAGTTAAAGCCCACGCCGTTCAAGCATCAACTGTACATTTTGGTGATTGAGTAATTTTATATTTGGAAATACTGCCTTTATCTCTGTAGCACTTTATAGTTTATATTCCGCTTTTGCATATATTCGTGTAACCCCTGCCTGTGCTCTGTAGGTGAGTCTGTGCCCACTGGGCAGCCAGTCCAGTGTCGAGGCTGAGTGTGGACCTGGCGCCACACGGCCCAGGTTTGCACCCAGCTCTGCACTTGCGCACTGGGCACCCCAGGGTGGGTTGCATCTCCCTCTGCGCTTTGGTGACACCTACTTCATAAAGGCCTTGTGAGGATTAAATAAGTGAATTCGTGTAAAGTTCTAAGAACTGGCACATAGTGTTCGTAAATATCAGCTATTATTAAGATTATTATTAAAACTTTCTTATCCTTTGATGTTCTCAGCAATTAATTATTAATTTCAGAGGGATTTTATACAGGATCTATATTTTACAGTTTTTAAAATAATTCCACCCTGTCCCGACCCCTCTTCAGTTGTGCTGTCAGACTGGGCCACCTTCCAGGCTGGTCTGAGCTGGCCCCTTGTCACTCTTTGGGAAGACCGTCTGGCGAGAAAGCCCCTGCCAGGACTGAGACCCGCAGAGCCTCCCTGTCCGATACCTTTTTGTGCCCTTCTCCCCTGCCCTTTCCGAGTGCCCGCAGAGCTGCTGTTGTGCTCTCCTGTTCTTTCCAGCGAGTTCTGCGTGAGCCACTCCGTCCAAACTCTTCCTGCTTGGACATCTGGTGCTTGGACCTCAGCCCAGTGGCACCTCCTCTCCCTGAGCACGTGCTTCATCCCTGGCCCCGGTGACCTCTCTCCTTCTCCCCCTGTCACGGGGTCCCAGGGTGATGTTTCACTCCTCCTCGTGACTCAGTATCTAGTGTGCCCGACAAGTGAATCTGTTTGTGGTGTGATTAAGACAGTGGATGACTATGAAATAAAAGTATATCTTGGGTGATTCTCTTGGTCATAGTGTGTTTTCTTCTACAGGCAGGAAAAATACTAGTGTATTACAAGGATCAGACCAAAGCCATCCTGATCAGATTCACCACCTGGGGTTGTATTCTAGTAAGTAAGCAACATTCCTTACTAAAATTCCTTTCTTCACATGCGTATGTATTTAAAACAAAATGTTTGGCAACACTGGTGTAGCAGTCATCACCACATCACAGCAGGTAAAATCCTTCACTTGAATAACAGAGAGGAACAGATCTTTACACCTGAGTGCACACACAGGTTTATTTTCTTAGGAAAATGTCTTTATACATTAAGATAGTGTTTTTCATTGAATAGCCAGCCAGGAATGGGGAGACATCAGAAAGTCTAGGCAAGTAGTAACAGGTTTTCAAACATCAATGTCCAGATTTATATGTGAAAAAAGAATTGTAAGGTTGATCAACTATTCGTCTTACCCCCAACCTTGCAATTGTATTTCCTCTCAGGATTCATTGTAACTTATCAATTAGTTTATCCTCATCAACTCAGAGGAATGCTGGAAAGGTACTTTAAGAGAGTATCTGTTAGTTATGCATTTTAAAAATACATTCCCAGTTAAAAAAAAAAGGGTAAAATATAAGGCACAATTTGCAGCCCTCCCTAAACAAATAACTAATATGAATATATTAGTTGGTCTTGAAACACATTGTGAGATAATAATATGAAACTTTAACATCCTTCCCCTCTGTATTATAGGGGCTCATTTCTGTTGCTTTGACAAAAGTTTCTGAAAATGAAGGCTTTATTCCAGTAAACAAAAACCTCTGGTAGGTACAGGAAAAAAGCGCCCTTTCAGTGTTGAGGGTTTCTCATGTTGGAATGGGATGTGTTCCCTGTGGACGCTGTAACGCCTTCTCCAACCCCTCCCAGGTCCATTTCATACGTCACCACGCTCAGCTCTTTTGCCTTCATCATCCTGCTGGTCCTGTACCCGGTTGTGGATGTGAGGGGGCTGTGGACAGGAGCCCCGTTCTTTTATCCAGGTGAGTTGCCTCTAACCCCAAACAGAGTGGGTGATGGTGACCGGGTGGACTGACCAGAGACCCCCAGCATTCTCAGTGCTGGGCCTTGAGCCACTGCCCCGGGTGGTATGTTTCTAAGAAGCAAGCTCCAGGAGGAAGCAGCAGGGGCTATGCTGCCCCAGCTCACGCTGGCCATTGCTGGCCCCTTCTGGAGCAGACCACCCCGTTTTTATCCACTTCGGGTGTGGAGTCATTGTATGACAGGTTATGAGCACCACTTGTTTCTTTAGGCAGTACCAAATTGTGGAGTATCAGGAATGATTCAGGCATATTATACAGTTTCTAAAACTTAATATTGGGGCTATACTTTCTTTCTAATGTAAATGCACTACCTTAAAGATTATGCATTAGAAGAAGTATTAAAAGGTGATATAAGAGATAAATGAAAGGCTTTAGATGCAGTTCTACCTGAGGACTGAGAAATAGACCAAATGATTTCAGTGACTCATATCTAGCCCTTTGATTCTAGTAACAGTTACATTCTTTGGACCTCAAATTTTCTGTCTACAAAATAGAAGTTAATAATTTTAGTTTTCCTTTCAGATTTAGAATTCAAGAATTACATTGTTATAAAATGAATATTTTCTCATAATTTTTTAATGTAGTTTATACTTAACTACCTAAGATACGCATCACTTATTTTTGGCAGTAGCCGATAATACAAGTGCATGCTTCTTGTTTTTTTTCACTGAACTAATTTCAAGAATTAAATAGATGGTCAGACATGACTCAGGAATAACATTGTCTTCTGTATCTCTCCTGAAGGAATGAATTCTATTCTGGTGTATGTAGGCCACGAGGTGTTTGAGAACTACTTCCCCTTTCAGTGGAAGCTGGAGGATAACCAGTCGCACAAGGAACATCTAACTCAGAACATAGTCGCCACTGCTGTCTGGGTGCTCATTGCCTACATTCTCTATAGAAAGAAGATTTTTTGGAAAATCTGATAGGTCATGTTAAGATGTGTTGCTGGAAGACTCTAGTGGTCTGGGGGAAAGTATTAAAGCAGCCTTTATTATTAAAGGGAATCATTAATTATAAAACCAATAGGATGTGTATTTCTAGGTTACTGGGGAAGATGCCGATGTGGTCAAACTAGTGTTCTGTGACTTGGCTCGTGAGAACTCTGCCCACATATTTGTGACTTACGTATTTGAAAAGAAATTGTCTTTTTTCCTCCATCTTCTCTGGAAATGGATGTATTTGGCACTTCATTCTAAGGAGATCACCTTTAACTTTCCAAAAGGGAATTACCATGGGCATTTTTCTTCTGCGATGGAGAAAACAGTCCAAGGACTGATTCTTACTGACCTTGTTTCCCTGCACACTGCCTTTTCACGTGTACACACAGACCGACCAAAGTACCGTCACTTCTGTTGTGGCTGACTGTTAAGCTTCTTGAATGTGATGTGTCATAACATAGTCTGATATTTTTTAAGTGCAACTTAATGTTTCAAGAAAGCCAAAGTAATTTTCTTTTCAGATGTGTAAGGCTTCGAGGGGTCCAAAAAAATGTCTATTACAAGCCATTTTCTCCTTTTCCCCACTTGAAAAAGAAAGTTAAAATATAGATGTGTTTTTCCCGACCCGTCTCGCTTGCCTGCCTTCTGGCCTGCCTGTCTGTCTTCCCACCCAGCTCTCTGTGTGTGTGTATCTTGATGGTAGCTGGCTGCCCAGAGACATGGCTGTGGAGGGGAGGAAGGCTCACTGCCCTCGCTGGCAGGCCCAGCCTTGCCATCGTGCCATGTGAGCTGCTCAGCAAGTCTTTTGCCTGTTTGGGCCTTGGTTTCCTCATCTGTGAAATGAGATGGATGGAGATGACCTCTCAGTTCCTTTCCCAACTCTTAGATGTGATGAGGTAAGGTACAGTGATAGCTTTTCTGAAATCTTCAGAAAAATAATTTTATTACAGAAAATGCTTCAAAACAAATACTAATGAAAACTTCTAAAAACTCTCATTGGAGTGAAGCTTTTCAAAATGAGCCATCACAGTGGAGGTACCTTTCCCGCTTATAATCACAAAACTGAAGAAATAGTTTCTAGGAGCAAAAGGAGAACACACAAAGAGAAACAGCACTTTTCGAATGATGCATCATCGTACTTATGAATTTTCTGCGAGAATTTCATATTTAAGGAAAATGTGGCCGAAGAATTGTACTTCAGAGCACACTTCTGTGGTGAGATGGGGCCATCTCAACCTGCTCCATTGTTTCAGCTGTCACCACTGCATGGATAGCTTTCTTGTCTGTTTCCAGCTCTGACCTCTGACCCCAACTCCCACCCAACTGTAACTGCCCGCTGGACCCCCCCACCTGGACGTCAGCCAGCATCTCAGGCTCACTGCTTTCCTCCTCCCTCTCCTTAAATCTTTTCCTCTTTGGATGTTCCTAGCTCTGTGAATGGATCCTTCCATCTGGAGGTATAAAACTGCCACCATCTTCTCACTCACCTCACCTTTCCTGCACTGGTCATCATGAAATCCTCAATTCTGTCCCCATCTTCCACCTGCAAGTGCTTCACTTGCATTGTCACTGCCTCATTACCTTGTAATCATTTTTAAACTGGCCTCCTTCCCTCCGTCCCTGCTCCTGTAAAGCCATCTTTGCATGGCTACCAGATGAAGCTTTCTCAAGCAGAGCTTGGATCAGATCATCTCTCTTTTAAAAACTCCCATTGAAATGGAAGCATCTTTGCCTGGCACCCATAACCTTCCCACCTTGATCCCAGTGCATCTTTGCAGCCTTCTTTCCCATCCCCTCTCGCCTGCCCTGCTTACTGCAGCCCAGCTAGACTCCTGCTGTGCCCCGTCACAGCCAGTGAAATCCTGCCTCTGCTTTCAATTGGAGTCTTTGTGGGTTACCGTTTCCTCTTTGTTTTTTCCTGTCTACATTTGACTGGTTATTTTCAAACCCTGCAGTTCCAAGGTAACCTTCTCTAACCTCTTGTTCTCATCCCCAAATAGTATTTACTTCCTCTGGGTTCTCATAATATTGGTATCAGTCTCATGGCATGTAGTGCTTTCTGCCCTGTGTGGTAGTTATTTGTGTACATGTGATTTCTAATTTCCCACGCCAGACTGTTGAGTGCAGCATTGTGAGTGCAGCATCGGCAAAAATTATGCCTTGTTCATCTGTGTATTCTCCATGGTGCCACACACGGTGCCTTGTACATGGCAGGCGCTAAATAAACATTTTTAAAGCAAAGCAATGGTGGTTTTTTTGTTTTTTTAAATATTTAAGTGCTGATAAAATTAGCATGTGTCCGAGTACCCCATGAAAATAGCCAGGGAGAGAGGAGCCAAGATGGCGGACGAGAAAAGCTGCCATCAGTGTCTCTGCCAAAAAGATAGATTTTAGAAGAGAGAAAAAAATAAGCTAGCAGAGAAACGTAGATCGCGTGAGGGTTGGAAGGAAGGGTTGCTGAAACTACAGGAGACTCCACAGGAAGACATTGTGGAGGAGAACTGGAAGGAGAAAGGTCCTGAGAGGCTTGGAGACCAGTGACAAGGGTGGGTGGAGCAGTTAACGTTCCCCCTCCCTTGCATCTCGGACTGCTGGTGGCTCCTGAGCGGTTGGAGACACCTGCGGACACCAGCCCAGAGACGGCTGCCGCCAGTGAACGGTGGCCTCTTGCGGACTCACCGCCGGGCTCCCAGCTCCTTCGGGGCACCTCCCGCGCGCAGACCCGAGCCTATCGGCAGACGCCATAATGCTCCATTCTCTCCTTCCCCCTCCCTACCCGTGGGTGCCCAGAGAGACAATTTAGCCATCACACGGAGGCATCTCCAAGGAACGGGACCTTTCCTTTTGGGGCCCTGCAGCAGACTGAGGGGTACTCAGACTGCGAGCTCCCTACCCGCCAGCCCGCCCAGGTGCTACTTGCCTGGGGACTCGAGAAGAGCGGGGCAAATCCTGAGGTGGAGTGAAATTGATCCAGCTTGGGCACCCTGTAGGTGATTTAAGACCAGCACCCCTCCCCCTGGCAGGGTCAGGGATTGATCTCCAGGGTCCAGGGGACAGGCCTGCAGACCAGACCCTGGACAGCCAGGTCACGATCGCACTGCCCTGGGGCACAGAGGAGAGATTTGTGAAAGAGCCTACTGAGGAGTGTGTACCTGATTGGCAACCCTCCTCCCAAAAGAGGGCTGTGCATCCAGATCAGACTGCGATCCTAAATAGGGAACCTCCCGGCCCACGCCACAGCCAGGGGAGATCCATTGGCCTGAGATCCTGCTTGCTGGCAGAGGCCTGGGAGAGGCGACGGAGAGGGGAAGGGTAGAGGGGAGCAAGACCTGCTCCAGAGTGTGTATCTTGGACAGCCTCACCCCCAAGCCCAGACTTTCAGCTGAGTGGAGCCATTTTAGTCCCTCCTGGCAGCTTTGCACAGAAGCAAAGAACAGACATTTGACCCCTGCTAACAGCAGTTGTGGAGCCTGAGGGCAGGCTTATCCAACCCAGCCCCACCCAGACTCACTCCAGGTCCGACCCTCACTGAGATGGAGAATAAGGACACACCTGGAAGTCCCAGGACCCCGCCCCCCCCAGGCACAAGAGAGCCTCTCTAGAGGACCAAGAACTGACTACAGGACCAAAAAACAGCATTGCAGCTCGCTCCTCACAGCGCCACCTACTGACAGGGAGGTCATTCTGCACACCCTTTTACTGCATCTACTGATTCATCATAAAGGGTGTGGTTGAATCTCACCCACAAACACCACCTACTGGCTGAGAGACTAAACAGGGCATGTCATTATCCAAATGAAAATCTACAGGCAAGAAGGAACAACTGATCCAGATGGGAAGGAACCAGCAAAAGAACTCTGGAAGTATGAAGACTCAAATGGAAAGCACACCCCCAAAGAGGAACAACAGCTCCCCAGCAATTGACATTAACCAAACTCAGAACACTAAAATGACAGAAGAAGAATTTCGAACATGGATTGTAAGAAAACTGAATGATATGCAAGAAAAAAAGGATAACCAACACAAAGAAACCACAAAAAAAATCCAGGACTTAGAAGAAAAATTCACTAAAGAAATCGACATATTAAATTAAAATCAAACCAATCTCCTGGAAATGAAGGACTTATTCAGGGAACTACAAAACACCGTGGAAAGCCTCAAAAACAGGGTAGATCAAACAGAAGAAAGAATCTCAGAGATTGAAGACAACTCCTTCCAATTAAATAAGTCGGTCACAGAGATGGAGCAGAAAATTAAGAGAAAAGAAATAAGCCTACAAGAAATGTGGGATTATGTGAAAAAAACCGAACCTGAGGGTGATAGGGGATCCGGAAGGTGAAGAAGAAAACACTCAAGGGCTGGATAAGCTATTTGAAGAATTAATAGAGGAGAATTTCCCAGGCCTTGCTAAAAATCTAGATATACAGGTACAAGAAGCTCAATGGACCCCAGGGAGATTCAAGGCAAATAGGAAGACACCAGGTCAGGAAGCCACCAGATTGACCAAAATAGCCACTAACAAGGCCCTTCTAAGAGCTGTAAGGCAAAAGAAACAAGTAACATACGAAGGAAACCTCATCAGAATAACTCCAGATTTCTCAAGTGAAACCCTATAAGCAAGAAGAGACTGGGGCTCCATTCTCACTCTTCTGAAACAGAATAATGCCCATCCTAGAATCTTGTACCCTGCAAAACTAAGTTTCATATATGAAGGAGAAATAAAGACATTCTCAGATAAGCAAAGACTGAGGGAATTCACCAAGACAAGACCAGCTCTCCAAGAAATACTCAAAACAGAATTACCCAAGGATCAGCGCAATAAATACTCTCGAATGTAAAACTACTCAAAATTAAAGATCAAAGGCTAGATCCCATAATGGCTCAAGAGAGAAAACAAAGCAACAAAATGTAACCCAACAGAATGAACAGTAATTCACCCCACTTATCGGTTCTCTCAATAAATGTGAATGGCTTGAACTCCCCTCTCAAGAGACATAGGCTGGCCAAATGGATAAAAAAAAACGAGCCAAGCATCTGCTGTCTCCAGGAAACGCATCTAACCTGCAAGGATGCATTTAGACTCAAAGTAAAAGGGTGGAAATCAATATTTCAAGCAAATGGAAGCCAAAATAAGGCTGATGTGGCAGTTTTGATCTCAGATAACTTAGTTTTTAAATCAACAAAAGTAATGAAAGACAAAGGGGGTCACTATATAATGATGAAGGGTACAGTTCAACAAGAAGACATAACAATTCTAAATATGTATGCACCTAACTTAGGTGCACCCAGATTCATAAAGCAAACTCTACTTGATCTAAACAAATTGATAGACAGAAACACCATAATAGTCGGAGACTTCAACACCCCACTGTCAGCAAAGGACAGATCCTTCAAACAGAAAATTAACAAAGAAATTATAGACTTAAGCAGAACTCTAGAACAAATGGGTCTGACTGACATTTACAGGACATTCTACCCAAAAACCACTGAATACATGTTCTTCTCATCAGCTCATGGGACATTCTCTAAGATTGACCATATTTTAGGACACAAAGCATGTCTCAAAAAATTTAAAAAAATAGAGTTCATACCATGCATCTTCTCAGATCACAGTGGAATAAAAACAGAAATCAACACCAACAGAAACTCTCATCTCTACACAAAGTCATGGAAATTAAACAACCTTCTGCTGAACAATTCCTTCATAAACGAGGAAGTAAAGATGGAAATCAAAAGATTCTTTGAACTAAATGACAAAGGTGACACAAGTTATCAAAATATGTGGGACACAGCCAAAGCAGTCCTGAAAGGAAAGTTTATTTCCATAAATGCCTATATCCGAAAGTCAAAAAGATCACAAAAACACAACCTAATGAATCGACTCAAAAACTGGAAAGAGAAGAATAGGCCAACCCCAAACCCAGCAGAGGAAGGGAAATTAATAAGATCAAATCAGAACTAAATGAAATTGACAACAGGGAAACTATATGGAAGATTAATAAAACAAAAAGTTTGTTCTTTAAAAAAATAAAATTGACATGCCTTTGGCTAAACTAACGAAAAACAGAAAAGAAAAATCCCTGATAAGCTCCATCAGGAAAGAAAAAGGAGAAGTTACAACTGATGCCGTGGAGATCCAAGATATAATTTATGAGTATTACAAAAACCTTTATGCACACAAACTGGAAAATGTGGAGGAAATGGACAAATTTTTAGAAACACACAGCCTCCCTAGGCTCAACCAGGAAGAAATAGAATTCCTGAACAGACCAATATCAAGGACCGAAATTGAAACAGCAATAAAAAACATTCCAAAAAAGAAAAGTCCTGGACCAGATGGTTTCACACCCGAATTTTACCACACCTACAAAGAAGAACTGGTGCCTATCCTGAAGAAATTATTCCACAACATCAAGAAGGATGGATTCCTCCCCAACACATTTTATGAAGCCAACATAACCCTGAATACCAAAACCAGGAAAGGACACAACAAAAAGGAAAACTACAGACCAATATTCCTTATGAATGTAGATGCAAAAATTCTCAACAAAATTCTAGCTAACCGAATCCAGGTTCTTATTAAGAAAATAATCCATCATGACCAAGTGGGCTTCATCCCAGAGATGCAGGGAAGGTTCAACATACACAAAAGGTTTGCACTTCTTTGAGAAACAAAGCAGTGTGTATAGTTTGTAGTCAAACACACCTGAGAAAGGAGAAGTCATTTCTTTGGAAGAGTGTAACTTTTAGGCTGAATGGAGTTACATATACAAATGCATACCTTCTCTGAGAGAAAGCTGCTAGACACTGAGCACTTTATAGGTTTGCACAACATTGAGAAACAAAGCAGCATGTAGAGTTTGTAGTTAAACACACCTAAGAAAAGAGGGTCATTTCGTTGGAAGAGGGTAACTTTTAGACAGAATGGAGTTACATATAGAAACGCATACATTGTCTCAGAGAAAGCTGCTAGACATTGGGCAATTTATAGGTTTGCTCAACTGTGAGAAACGGTACAGTGTGTAGAGTCTCCTGTGAAAACACCTAAGAAAGGAGAAGTCATTTAGTTGGAAGAATGTATCTTTTAGGTGGAATGGAGTTACATACAAAAACGCATACATTCTCTCAGAAAAAGCTGCTAAACATTGGGCACTTTACATGTTTGCACAACTTTTACAAAAAAAGCACTGTGTAGAATTTCTAGTCAAACACACATAAGTAAGGAGAAGTCATTTCGGTGGAATAGGGTAAATTTTTTTTTTAATTTCAGCATATTATGGGGGTACAGATGTTTAGGTTATGTATGTTGCCCTTGCCCCCCCTCGCCACCAAGTCCAAGTTTCAAGCGTGTCCATCTCTCAGATGAGGCGAATTGCACTCTTTGTGTATGCATATACCCGTCCCCTCCTCCCCCTCCCCACTGCCCGACGTCCAATAGATGTTATTCTTATATGTGCACTTATGTGTTGATCAGTTAATACCAATTTGATGGTGAGTACATGTGGTGCTTGTTTTTCCATTCTTGGGATACTTCACTTAGTGGAATGTGTTCCAGCTCTATCCAGGAGTATACAAGAGGTGCTATATCACCATTGTTCCTTAAAGCTGAATAGTACTCCATGGTATACATACACCACATTTTATTAATCCACTCATGTATTGATGGACACTTGGGTTGTTTCCACATCTTTGCTACTGTGAATTGTGCTGCTATAAACATTTGGGTGCAGGTGTCTTTCTTATAGAGTATCATTTGTTCTTTTGGGTAGATGCCCAGTAATGGGATTGCTGGATCAAATGGCACTTCTACTTGTATCTCTTTAAGGTATCTCCGTATTGCTTTCCACAGAGGTTGCACTAGTTTGCAATCCCACCAGCAGTGTATGAGTTTTCCTATCTCTCCACATCCATGCCAACGTTTATTGTTTTGGGACTTTTTGATAAAGGCCAGTCTCACTGGAGATAAGTGATATCTCATTGTGGTTTTGATTTGCATTTCCCTGATGATTAGAGATGTTGAGCATTTTTTCATATGTTTTTTGGCCATTATTCTGTTTTCTTTTGAAAAGTTTCTGTTCATGTCCTTTGCCCACTTTTTGATAGGGTCGTTTGATTTTTTCTTGTTGATTTTCCTGAGTTCTAAGTAGATTCTGGTTATTGGACCTTTATCGGATTTATAGCATGCAAAAATTTTCTCCCATTCTGTAGGTTGTCTGTTTGCTCATGTGAGTTTCTTTGGCTGTGCAGAAGCTTTTTAATTTAATCAGATCCCATTTATTTATTTTGGTTGTTGCTGTGATTGCCTTTGGGGGTCTTCTTCATAAATTCTTTGCCTAGGCCAATGTCTAGAAGAGTATTTCCAACATCTTCCTCTAGAATTCTAATAGTTTCACTCCTCAGGTTTAAATCTGTTACGCAGCGTGAATTGATTTTTGTGAGAGGTGAAAGGTGTGGATCCTGATTCAGTCTTCTACATGTGGCTATCCAGTTTTCCCAGCACCATTTATTGAATAAGGCTTCTTTTCCCCAGTGTATGTTTTTGTCTGCTTCGTCAAAGATTAGGTGGCTATATGAGGATAGTTTTATATCTGGGTTCTCAGTTCTGTTCCACTGGTCAATGGCTCTATTTTTGGGCCAGTACCAACCTGTTTTGATTATTACAGCCTTGTAATAAAGTTTGAAGTCTGGTAAATTGATACCTCCCATTTCATTTTTATTGCCTAGAATTGTTTTTGCTATGCGGGGTTTTCTCTGGTTCCATATGAAGTGTAAAATTAATTTTTCTGTATCTGTGAAGAATGATGTTGGTATTTTAATAGGTATTGCATTGAATCTATAGATCACTTTGGGTAGTATAAACATCTTAACGATGTTGATTCTGCTGACCCACGAGCAGGGTATGGTTTTCCACCTGTTTACATCCTCTGCTATTTCCTTCCTCAATGTTTCATAGTTCTCCCTGTAGAGGTCTTTTACTTCCTTAGTTAAATATATTCCTAGATACTTTATTTTCTTTGTTGCTATTGTGAAGGGAATTGAGTCTTTGATTTGGTTCTCGGTATGATTGCTATTGGCGTATATGAAAGCCTCTGATTTGTGTGTATTGATTTTATATCCTGAGACTTTACTGAATTCATTTATCAATTCCAGGAGCCTCTTGGTTGAATCCATGGGGTTTTCTAGATATAATATCATGTTATCAGCAAATAGTGAGAGTTTCATCTCTTCTGTTCCCATTTATATGTCTTTATGGAATAGGGTAAAATTTAGGCCAAATGGAGTTACATATACAAACGCATACATTCTCTCAGAGAAACCTGCTATACACTGGGAACTTTATACGTTTGCACAACTTTGAGAAACAAAGCAGTGTGTAGAGTTTCCTGTCAAACACACCTAAGAAAGGAGAAGTCATTTTATTGGAATAGGGTAACTTTTAGGTTGAATGGAATTACATATAGAAATGCACACATTATCTGAGAGAAAGCTGCTAGACTTTGGACAATTTACAGGATTTCACAACTTTGAGGAATAAAGCAGTGTGTATAGTTTGCAATAAAACACACACCTAAGAAAGGAGAAGTAATTTCATTGGAAGTATGTAACTTTTAGGCTGAATGGAGTTACATATACAAATGCATACATTCTCTCAGAGAAAGCTGCTAGACATGGGGCACTTTATAGTTGTCAACAACTTCGAGAAGCAAAGCAGTGTATAGAGTTTCTAGTTAAACACACCTAAGAGAGGACAGATCATTTCATTGGAAATTTGTAACTTATAGCTGGAAAGGAGTTACATATACAAACACATACATTCTCTCAGAGAAAGCTGGTAGACATTGGGGAATTTACAGGATTGCACAACTTTGAGAAAGAAAGCAGTGTGTATAGTTTGTAGTCAAACACACCTAGGAAAGGAGAAGTTGTTTCATTAAAATTATGTAACATTTAGACTGAATGGAGTTACATCTACAAAGGCATACATTCTCTCACAGAAAGCTGCTAGACATTGGGAAATTTACAGGATTGCATAACTTTGAGAAAGAAAGCAGTGTGCATAGATTGTAGTCACCCACAACTAAAAAAGGAGAAGTCTTTTCATTATAATGATGTAACTTTTAGACTGAATGGAGTTACATATACAAACGAATAGATTCTTTCAGAGAAAGCTCCCACACATTGGGAAATTTACAGGAATGCACAACTTCAAGAAAGAAAGCAGTGTGTATAGTTTGTAGTCAAACACACCTAAGAAAGGAGAAGTAATTTCATTGAAAATATGTAACTTTAAGGCTGTATGGAGTCACATATACAAACGCATACATTCTCTCAGAGAGAGTGAATAGACATTGGGCAATTTAAAGGATTGCACAACTTGGAGAAACAAAGCAGTGTGTATAGTTTGTAGTCAAACACACCTAAGAAAGCAGATGTCTTCCCATTAAAAGTATGTAACATTTAACCGAATGGAGATACATATACAAATGCGTACATTCTCTCAGAGAAAGTTGGTAGACATTGGGGAATTTACAGGATTGCACAATTTTGAGAAAGAAAGCAGTGTGTATAGTTTGTAGTAAAACACACCTAAGAAAGGAGAAGTTCTTTCATTGAAATTATGTAACATTTAGACTGAATGAAGTTACACGTACAAATGAATACATTCTCTCAGAAAAAGCTCCTAGACATTGGGAAATTTACAGGATTGCACAACTTTGAGAAAGAAAGCAGTGTGCATAGTTTGTAGTCAAACACACCTAAGAAAGGAGAAGTCTTTTCATTATAAGTATGTAACATTTAGACCTAATGGAGTTACATATACAAACGCATAGATTGTCTCAGAGAAGGCTGCTACTCATTGGGCAATTTAAAAGATTACACAACTTTGAGAAAGAATGCAGTGCGTATAGTTTGTAATTAAACACAGGTAAGAAAGGAGAAGTCTTTTCATTATAAGTATGTAACTTTTTGACTGAATGGAGTTACATATATAAACGCATGCATTCTCTCAAAGAAACCTGCTAGACATTGGGCAATGTACAGGTTTCCACAACTATCAGCAAGAGAGGAGTGGGTATAGTTTGAAGCCAAGGACACCTAAGAAAGGAGCAGTCTTTCCATTATAAGTATGTAATCTATACGCCAAATGGAATTACAGATACAAATGCATACATTCTCTCGGAGAAAGCTGCTAGACATGGGGCAATTTACAAGATTGCACAACATTGAGAAAGAAAGGAGTGGCTATACTTTTTAGTAAAACACAGCTAAAAAGGATAAGTCTTTTGATTAAAAGTATGTAACTTTTAGGCCGAATGGAGTTACAGATGCAAAAGCATACATTCTCTCAGACAAAGCTGTTACACATGGGACAATTCTCAGGATTGCACAACTTTTAGAAAGAAAGCAGTGGGTATAGTTAGTAGGGAAACGCACCTAAGAAAGGAGAAGTATTTTCAATATGGGTATGTAACTTTTAGGCCGAATGGGGTTACAGATACAAACGCATACATTCTCTCAGAGAAAGCTGCTAGAGAATGGGCAATTTACAGGATTGTACAACTTTGAGAAAGAAAGCAGTGGGTATACTTTGTAGTGAAACACACCTAAAAAAGGAGAAAAGTTATTATTTTAGGTATGTAACATTTAGACCTAATAGAGTTACAGATAAAAAGGCATACATTCTCTGAGAGAAAGCTGCCAGCCATGCCCAAATTTACAAGATTGCACAACCTTGAGAATGAAAGCAGTGGGTATAGTTTGTAGTGAAACACACCTAAGAGAGCAGAAGTATTTTCATTATAAGTATCAAACTTTTAGGCCGAATGGAGTTACATATACAAACGCATACATTCTCTCAGAGAAAGCTGCTAGACATGGCCCAATTGACAGGATAGCACAATTTGGGAAAGAAAGCTGTGGATATACTTTCTAGTCAACCACACCTAAGAAACGAGATGTCTTTTCATTATAAGTATGAAACTTTCAGGCCAAATGATGTTACAGTTACAAACGCATACATTCTGTCAGAGAAAGCTGCTAGACATGGCCCAATTTGCAGGATAGCACAACTGTGGTAAAGAAAGCAGTGAGTATACTTTGTAGTCCAACACACCTATGGAAGCAGAAGTCTCTTCATTATAAGTATGAAACTTTTAGGCCAAATGGAGTTACAGATTCAAATGCACACACTCCCTCAGAGAAAGCAGCTAGACATGGCCCAATTTACAGGATAGCACAACTTTGGGAAAGGAAGCAGTGGGTATAGTTTGTACTCAAACACACCTAACAGAGCAGAAGTCTTTTCATTATAAGCATGAAACTTTTAAGCCAAATGGAGTTACAGATACAAACGTATACACTCTGTCAGGGAAAGCTACTAGCCATGGCCCCATTTGCAGAATAGCACAACATTGGGAAAGAAAGCAGTGGGATAGTTTGTACTGAAATACACCTAAGAGAGCAGAAGTCTTTTCATTATAAGCATGAAACTTTTAAGCCAAATGGAGTTACAGATACAAACGTATACACTCTGTCAGAGAAAGCTACTAGCCATGGCCCCATTTGCAGAATAGCACAATATTGGGAAAGAAAGCAGTGAGTATTGTTCGCAGTCAAACACACCTAAGAAAGCAGAAGTCTTTTCAGTATAAGCATGAAACTTTAAGGCCGAATGGAGTTATAGATACAAAAGCACACATTCCCTCAGAGAAAGCTGCTAGGCAAGCCCAATTTACAGGATAGCACAACTTTGGGAAAGACCAGTGGGTACAGCTTGTAGTCTAACACACCTAAGAAAGCAGAAGTGTTTTCATTATAAGTATTAAACATTTAGGGTGAATGTAGTTACCGATGCAAATGTATACATTCACTCAGAGTAAGCTGCTACACGTGGGCCAATTTATAGGATAGCACAACTTTGAGAAAGAAAGCAGCAGTGGGATAGTTTGTACTCAAACACACCTAAGAGAGCTCAAGTCTTTTCATTATTAGAATGAAACTTTTAAGCCGAATGGAGTTACAGATACAAATGCATACATTGACTCAGAGAAAGCTGCCAGACATGGCCCAAATTACAGGATAGGACACCTTTTTGAAAGAAAGCAGTGGGTATGCTTTGTAGTCAAACACACCTAAGAAAGCAGAAGTCTTTTGATGCTAAGTATGAAATTTTAGGCCAAATGGAGTTACAGATACAAATGCATACATTCTCTCAGAGAAAGCTCCTAGACATGGCCCTATTTACAGGATAGCACAATTTGGGAAAGAAAGCAGTGGGTGTCCTTTCTAATTAACAACACCTAAGAAAGCAGAAGTCTTTTCATTATAAGTATGAAACTGTTAGGCTGAATGGAGTTACAGATACAAACGCACACAATCCCTCAGAGAAAGCTGCTAGATATGGCCCAATTTACAGGATAGCACAACTTTGGGAAAGAAAGTAGTGGGTACCACTTGTAGTGTAACACACCTAAAAAAGCAGAAGTCTTTTCATTATAAGTTTGAAACATATAGGGCGAACGTAGTTACCTACACAAATGTATACATTGTGTCAGAGTAAGCTGCTACACGTGGCCCCATTTACAGGACAGCACAACTTTGAGAATGAAAGCAGTGGGATAGTTTGTACTGAAATACACCTAAGAGAGCAGAAGTCTTTTCATTATAAGTATGAAACTTTTAGGCCTAATGGAGTTACAGATGCAAACGCATACATTCTCTCAGAGAAAGCTGCTAGACATGGCCCAATTTACAGGATAGCACAATTTGGGAAAGAAAACAGTGTGTATACTTTCTAGTCAACCACATCTAAGAAACGAGATGTCTTTTCATTATAAGTATGAAACTTTTAAGTCGAATGGTGTTACAGTTACAAACGCATACATTCTGTCAGAGAAAGCTGCTAGACACGGCCCAATTTGCAGGATAGCACAACTGTGGTAAAGAAAGCAGTGAGTATAATTTGTAGTCCAACACACCTACGAAAGCAGAAGTCTTTTCATTATAAGTATGAAACTTTTAGGCCAAATAGAGTTAGACATAGAAATGCATCCATTGTCTCAGAGAAAACTGCTAGATGTGGCCCAATTTCCATGATAGCACAACTTTGGGAAATAAAGCAGTGGGAATAGTTTGTAGTCAAACACACCTAAGAAAGTAGATCTTTTCATTATAAGTATGAAAATTTTAGGCCGAATGGCATTACAGATACAAACGCATACATTCTTTCAGCTAAGCTCCTAGACATGGCCCACTTTACAGGATAGCACAACTTTGGGTAGGAAAGCAGTGGGTATAGATTGTAGTCAAACACACCTAAGAAAGTGGAAGTATTTTCATTATATGTATGAAACTTTTAGGCCACATGGAGTTACAGATACAGATGTATAGATTCTCTCAGAGAAAGCTGCTAGACTTGGCCCAATTTACAGGATAGTTCAACTTTTGGAAAGCAAGCTGTGGGTATACTTGGTAGTCAAACACACCTAAAAAAGCAAAAGTATTTTCATTGTAATTATGAAAATTTTAGGCTGAATGGGGTTACAGAC
This sequence comes from Indri indri, assembly GCA_004363605.1. Classification (NCBI taxonomy): domain Eukaryota; kingdom Metazoa; phylum Chordata; class Mammalia; order Primates; family Indriidae; genus Indri; species Indri indri. Next base: position 75,989 of record RJWJ010002311.1, read on the forward strand.
AGAAACTCAGACATTCCTCAGAGAAAGCTGCTAGACATGGTCCAATTTACAGGAATGCTCAACTTATGGAAAGAAAGCAGTGGGTATACTTCATAGTCAAACACACCTAAGAAAGCAGAAGTCTTTTCCTTATCAGTATGAAACTTTAAGGTGAAATAGAGTTACATATAGAAACACATCCAGTCTCTCAGAGAAATCTGCTTGACATGGCCGAATTTCCAGGATAGCACAACTTTGGGAAGAAAGCAGTGGGTATAGTTTGTAGTCAAATACACCTAAGAAAGCAGAAGTCTTTTCATTATAAGTATGAAGCTTTTGGAGTGAATGGAGTAACAGTTACAAATGCATACATTCTCTCAGAGAAAGCTGCTAGACATCTCCCTATTTACAGGATAGCACAATTTGAGAAAGAAAGCATGGGTGTACTTTCTAGTCAACCACACCTAAGAAAGCAGAAGTGTTTTCCTTATAAGTATGAAACTTTTAGGCCGAACGGTGTTACAGATACAAACTCATATGTTCTGTGAGAGAAAACAGCTACACATGGCCCAATTTGGAGGACAGCACAACTATGGGAAAGAAAACAGTAAAGATAGTTTGTAGTCAAACACACCTAAGAAAGAAGAAGTCTTTTCTTTATAAGTACAAAACTTTTAGGCTGAATGGAGTTACAGGAACAAAGGCATACATTCTCTCAGAGAAAGCTTCTAGACATGGCCCAATTTACAGGATAGCACAAAGTTGGGAAAGAAAGCTGAGGGTATAGTTTGTAGTCAAGCACACCTAAGAAAGCAGACGTCTTTTCATTATAAGTATGAAGCTTTTAGGCCAAATGGAGTTACAGAACAAATGCATACATTCTTTCAGAGAAGCTCCTAGACATGGCCCAATTTACAGGATAGCACCACTTTGGGAAAGAAAGCAGTGGGTATAGCTTTTTGTCAAACACACCTAAGAAAGCAAAAGTCTTTTCATTATAAGTATGAAAGTTTTAGGGAGCATGGAGTTACAGATACAGATGCATACATTCTGTCAGTGAAGCTGCTAGACATGGCCCAATTTTATAGGATAGCACCACTTTGGGTAGGAAAGCAGTGGGTATAGATTGTAGTCAAACACATCTAAGACAGCAGAAGTCTTTTCATTATAAGTATCAAACTTGTAGGCTGAATGATGTTACAGATGCAAACGCATGCATTCTCCTAGAGAAAGCTGGTAGACATGGCCCAATTTACAGGATAGCACAACGTTGGGAAAGAAAGCCGATGTATAGTTTGTCGTCAAGCATACCTAAGAAAGTGGACATCTTTTCATTATAAGTTTGAAGCTTTCAGGGCGAATGGAATTACAGATACAAACACATATGTTATATCAGAGAAAGCTGCTAGACATGGCCGAATTTCTGGGATAGCACAACTTTGGGAAAGAAAGCAATGGGTATATTTTGAAGTCAAACACACCTAAGAAAGTAGAAGACCTTTCGTTATATGTATTAAACTTTTAGGCCCCATGGAGTTACAGATACAGATGTATAGATTCCTCCAGAGAAAGCTACTAGACATGGCCCAATTTACAGGATAGTTCAAATTTTGGAAATGAAGCAGTGGGTATACTTGGTAGTCAAACACACCTAAGAAAGCAGAAGTATTTTCATTATAATTATGAAACTTTTAGGCTGAATGATGTTACAGACAGAAAAGCACACATTTCCTCAGAGAAAGCTACTAGACATGGTCCAATTTGTGGGATAGTTCAACTTTAGGAAAGCAAGCAGTGGGTATACTTGATAGTCAAACACACCTAAGAGAGCAGAAGTCTTTTCATTATAAGTATGAAACTTTTGGGCTAAATAGAGTTAGACATAGAAACGCATCCATTCTCTCAGAGAAAATTGCTAGACGTGGTCCAATTTCCATGATAGCACAGCTTTGGGAATTAAAGCAGTGGGTATAGTTTGTAGTCAAACACACCTAAGAAAGTGGATCTTTTCATTATAAGTATGAAACTTCTAGGCTGAATGGCATTACAGATACAAACGCATACATTTCCTCATAGAAAGCTGCTAGATGTGGCCCAATTTATAGGGTAGCACAACTTTGAAAGAAAGCATTGGTTATGGTTTCTGGTCAAACACACCTAAGAAACCAGAAGTCTTTTCATTATAAATATCAATCATTTAGGCCCTTTACAGTTACACATACAAACGGATACATTCTCTCAGAGAAAGCTGCTGGACATGGCCCAATTTGCAGGATAGCACAACTTTGAGGGAGAAAGCAGTGGGTATAGTTTAGTGTCAAGCATACCTAAGAAAGCAGAACTCTTTTGATTATAAGTATGAAACCTTTAGGTCGATTGTACTTATAGATACAAACACATACATTCTCTCAAAGAAAGCTGGTAGACATGGCTCAATTTACAGGATAGCAAAACTTTGGTAAAGAAAGCAATGGGTATAATTTGTAGCGAAACACTGCTAAGAAAGGAGAAGTCTTTTTATTATAAGTATGAAACTTTTAGGCTTGAATGGGGTTACACATAGAAACGCATACATTCTCTCAGAGAAAGCTGCTAGACATGGCCCAATTAAAGGATCACACAACTTGGAGTTACAGATGCAAAGATTTACATTCTCTCAGGGAAAGTAGCTAGATATGGCCCAATTTAACGGATAGCACAACTGTGGGAAAGAAAGCAGTGGGTATAGTTTATAGTGAAACAGACATAAGAAAGCAGAAGTCTTTTCATAATAAGAATGAAATTTTTAGGCCAAATACAGTTACAGATACAATCGCTTTCATTCTCTCAGAGAAAGCTTCTAGAAATGGCCCAATTTACAGGATAGCACAACTTTGTTTAAGAAAGCACTGTGTATAGTTTGTAGTGAAACACACGTAAGAAACAAAAGTGTTTGCATTAAAAGTATGAAACTCCAAATGGAGTTACAGATACAAACACATACCTTCTCTCAGAAAAAGCTGCTGGACATGGCCCAATTTACAGGATAGCAAAACTCTCAGAAACAAACCAGTGGGTATAGTTTAGAGTCAAACACTCCAAAGAAAGCAGAACTCTTTTCATTATAAGTGTGAAACCTTTAGGCCGATTGTACTTACAGATACAAATGCATACATTCTCTCAGAGAAAGCTGCTGGACATGGCCCAATTTACAGATTACCACAACTTTTATAAAGAAAGCAGTGGGTATACATTGTACTCAAACACACCTAAGAAAAGTAAAGTCTTTTCATTATAAGTATGAAATTTTAGTTAAGATTCAAGCACATACATTGTCTCAGACAAAGCTAGTAGACATGGCCTAGTTTACAGGACAGCACAACTTTGGGACAGAAAACAGTGGGTATACTTTGTACGCAAACACACCTAAGAAAACAGAAGTCTTTTCATTATAAGTATGAAACATTTAGGACGAATGGAGTTACAGATACAAACGTATACATTGTCTCACAGAAAGCTGCTAGACATGGCCCAATTTACAGGAGAGCACAACTTTGGGACAGAATCCAATGGGTATAGTTTGTACTGAAACACACTTAAGAAAGCAGAAGTCTATTCATTATAAGTATGAAACTCTTAGGCCGAATGGAGTTATAGATACAAGCGCATATATTGTCTCAGACAAAGCTGTTAGACATGGCCCAGTTTTCAAGATAGCACAACTTTGGGACAGAAACCAGTGGGTATAGTTTGTACTGAAACACACCTAAGAAAGCAGAAGTCTTTTCCTTATAACTATGAAAGTTTTAGGCCGAATGGATTTAAAGAAACAAACCCATACATTCCCTCAGTGAAAGCGGCTAGACATGGCAAAATTGAGTGGGTTAAATAACTTTGGGAAAGAAAGAACTGGGTATAGCTTGTACTCAAACACAGGTAAGAAAGCAGAATTCTTTTCTTTATAAGTGTGAAACTTTTAGGCTGAATGGACTTATAGATGCAAATGCATATACTCTCTAACAGAAAGATGCTAGACATGTCCCTATTTACATGAAAGCACAACTTTGAGAAAGAGAACAGATTGTAAAATTTTTAGTGCAACACGCCTAAGAAAGCAGAAGTGTTTGTATTATAAGTATGAAACTTTTAGGCCAAATGGATTTACACATAGAAACGCATACATTCTCTCAGAGAAATCTGCAAGACGTGGTCCAATGAAAGGATCATAAAACTGGAGTTACAGCTACAAAGGGATATATTCTATCAGAGAAAGCTGGTAGACATCGCCCAATTTATAGGACACTAAAACTGTGGGACAGAAAGCAGTGATTATAGTTTGTACTGAAACACACCATAGAAAGCAGAAGTCTTTTCTTTATAAGTATGAAACTTTTATGCCAAATGCAGTTACAGATTCAAGTGCATACATTGTATCAGAAAAGGCTGCTAGACGTGGCACAATTTTCAGTATAGCAAAAATTTGGGACAGAAAGCAGTGGGTATAGTTTGTACTCAAACACACCTAAGAAAGCAGAAGCCTTTGCCTTAAAACTATGAAAGTTTTAGGCCGAATAGAGTTAAAGAAATAAACACATACATTCCCTCAGAGAAAGTGGCTAGACATGGCACAATTTAGTGGTTAAATAACTTTGTGGATGAAAGAACTGGGTTTAGCTTGTACTCAAACACACGTAAGAAAGCAGAATTCTTTTCTTTATAACTGAAACTTTTAGGCCAAATGGAGTCATAGATACAAATGCATACATTCTCTAAGAGAAAGCTGCTAGATATGTCCCTATTTACAGGAAAGCACAACTTTGAGAAAGAAAACAGATTGCAAAATTCGTAGTCCAAAACACCTAAGAAAGCAGAAGTGTTTGCATTGTAATATGAAACTTTCAGGCCAAATAGAGGTACACATAGAAACGCATACATTCTCTCAGAGGAAGCTGCTAGACATGGCCCAATTTATAGGATAGCACAACTTTGAGAAAGAAAGCAGTAGGTATAGTTTGTATTCAAGCACACCTAAAAAAGCACAAATCTTTTCATTATAAGTATGAAACCTTTATGCCGAATGGAGTTTAAGATACAGGCACATACGTTGTCTCACAGAAAGCTGGGAGACATCACCCTATTTATAAGATATCAAAACTTTCGGACAGAAAGCAGTGGGTACTGTTTGTACTCAAGCACAAATAAGAATCCAGAAGTCTTTGTCTTATAACTATGAAAATTTAAGGCCGAATGGAGTTAAAGAAACAAACACATACATTCCCTAAGAGAAAGGGGCTAGATATGGCACAATTTAGAGTGTTGCATAACTTTGGAAAAGAAAGAAGTGGGTATAGTTTGTACTCAAACACACGTAAGAAAGTGGAATTCTTTTCTTTATAAGTATGAAACTTTTAGGCCGAATCAAGTTACAGATACAAAGGCATACATTCTCTAAGACAAAGATGAGAGACATATCAAAATTTACAGGATAGCACAACTTTGAGAAAGAAAGCAGTTTGTGAAGTTTGTAGTCAAACACACCTAAGAAAGCAGAAGTGTTTGCATTACAAGTATGAAACTTTTAGACCAAATGGAGTCATAGATAAAAAAGGATACATTCTCTCAGAGAAAGCTGCTAGACATGGCCCAATTTATAGGATAACACAACTGTTGGAAAGAAAGCTGTGATTGTGGTTTGTAGTCAAACACACCTAAGAAACCAGAAGTCTTTTCATTATAAGTATCAAAGTTTTAGGCCGATTTGAGTTGGAGGTAGAAACACATACATTCTCTCAGAGAAAGCTTCCAGACATGGTCCAATTTACAGTATAGCACAACGTTGGGACACAAAGCAGAGGGTATAGTTTGAGCTGAAACACACCTAAGAAAGCAAAAGTCTTTGCCTTAAAACTGTGAAAGTTTTAGGTTGAATGGAGTTAAAGAAACAAAAGCATACATTCCCTCAGAGAAGGGGCTAGACGTGGCACAATTTAGAGGGTTGCATAACTATGGGAAAGAAAGAAGCAGATATAGTTTGTACTCAAACAAATGTAAGAAAGCAGAATCCATTTGTTTATAAGTAGGAAACTTGTAGACCGAATGGAGTTACAGATAAAAACGCATACATTTTCTTAGAGAAAGCTGCTGGGCATGGCCCAATTTACAGGATAGCACAACTTTGGGAAAGAAACCAGTGGGTATAGTTTAGAGTCAAACACCCCTAAGAAAGCAGAACTCTTTTCATTACAAGTATGAAACCTTCATGCCAATTGTACTTACAGATACAAACGCATACATTCTCTCAGAGTAAGCTGCTAGAAATGGCCCAATTTACAGGATAGCACAACTTTGGGAAAGAGAGCAGTTGGTATAGTTTAGAGTGAACACACCTAAGAAAGCAGAAGTCTTTTCGTTGTAAGTATAAAATGTTTAGGCCGATTGGACTTACAGATTCAAAAGCATATACTCTCTCAGAGAAAGCTGCCAGATATGGCCCAGTTTACAGGATAGCACAACATTGGGAAAAAAAGTGGTGGGTATCTTTTGTATTCAAGCACACCTAAGAAAGAGGAAGTCTTTTCATTATAAGTATGAAACCTTTAGGCCGAATGTAGTTACAGATACAAATGCATACATTGTCTCAGAGGAACCTGGAAGACATGGCCCAATTTATAGGATAGTACAACTTTGCGACAGAAAGCATTGGGTATAGTTTGTAGTCAAACACATCTAACAAAGCAGAAGTCTTTTCACTATAAGTATGAAACTTTTAGGCCGAATGGAGTTACAAATACAAAGGCATACATTCTCTCAGAAAAAGCTTCTAGACATGGCCAAATTAAAGGTTCACACAACTTTGAGTTACAGATACAAACGCCTACATTCTCTCAGAGAAAGCTGCTAGACAAGGCCCAATTTACAGGATAGAACAGCTTTGGGACCAAAAGCAGTGAGTATAGTTTGTACTCAATCACACCTAAGAAAGCAGACGTCTTTGCCTTATCACTACGAAAGTTTTAGGCCGAATGGAGTTAAAGAAACAAACACACGCATTCTCTAAGAGAAAGCTGCTACACACATCAAAATTTACAGGATAGCCCAACTTTGAGAAAGAAAGCAGTTTGTAAAGTTTGTAGTCAAACACACCTAAAAAAGCAGAAGTGTTTGCATTATAAGTACGCAACATTTAGGCCGCATGGAGTTACACATACAAACGCATATATTCTTTCAGAGGAAGCTGCTAGGCAGGCCCAATTAAAGGATAGCACAACTTGGAGTTACAGACACAAACACATGCATTCTCTCAGAGAAAGCTGCTAGACGTGGCCCAATTTACAGGATAGCACAACTTTGGGAAAGAAAGCAGTGGGTATAGTTTGTAGCGAAACACTGCTAAGAAAGGAGAAGTCTTTTTATTATAAGAATGAAACTTTTAGGCTTGAATGGGGTTACACATAGAAATGCATACATTCTCTCAGAGAAAGCTGCTAGACATCGCCCAGTTAACATGATAGCACAACTTTAAGAAAGAAAGCAGTGGGTATAGTTTGTAGTTAAACACACCTAACAAAGCTGAAGTCTTTTCATTATAAGTATGAAACTTTTAGGCTGAATGGAGTTAAAGATACAAGCGCATACATTGTCTCAGAGAAAGATGTTAGACATGGTCCAATTTCAGGATAGCATAGCTTTGGGACCTAAAGCAGTAGGTATAGTTTGTACTAAAACACACCTAAGAAAGAAGAAGTCTTTGCCTTATAACTATGAAAGTTTTAGGCCAAATGGAGTTAAAGAAACAAACCCATACATTCCCTCAGGGAAAGCAGCTAGACATGGCACAATATAGAGGGTTGCATAACTTTGGGAAAGAAAGAAGTGGGTGTAGTTTATACTCAAACACACGTAAGAAAGTGGAATTCTTTTCTTTGTAAGTATGAAACTTTTAGGCCGAATGGAGTTACAGATACAAACGCATGCATTCTCTCAGAGAACGTTGTTAGACATGGCCCATTTATAAAATAGCACAACCTTGTAAAGGAAAGCAGTGGGTAAAGTTTGTAGTCAAACGCACAAGAAATAATAGAAGACTTTTCATTATAAGTATCAAAGTTTTAGGCCATTTTGAGTGAGAGATGCAAACGCATACATTTTGTCAGAGAAAGCTGCTAGACATGGCCCAAATTACAGGATAGCACAAGTATGAGAAGCAAACCAGTGGGTATAGTTTAGAGTCAAACACTCCTAAGAAAGGAGGACTCTTTTCATTATAAGTATGAAACCTTAGTCCGATTGTACTTACAGATAAAAACGCATACATTCTCTCAGGGAAAGCTGCTACACATGGCTCAATTTACAGAATAGCACAACTTTGGTAAAGAAAGCAGTGGGTCCAGTTTCTACTGAAACACTCCTAAGAAAGGAGAAGTCTTTTCCTTATAAGTATGAAACCTTTAGGCCAATTGGATTTACAGATACAAACACATACATTCACTCAGCAAAAGCTACTAGACATGGCCCAATTTACAGGATAGCAGAAGTTTGGGAAAGAAAGCAGTGGGTATAGTTTGTCCTGAAATGCTCCTAAGAAAGCAGCATTCTTTTCTTTAAAAGTATGAAGCTTTTAGGCCAAATGATGTTAGAGATGCAAAAGGATACATCATCTCAGAGAAAGCTCCTTGACGGTGCCCAATTTACAGGATAGCGCAACTTTGGGAAACAAAGCAGTGGGTATAGTTTGTGCTCAAACACACCTAACAAAGCGGAAGTATTTTCATTGTAAGTATGAAAGTTTTAGGCTGAATGGAGTTAAAGATACAAGCACATACATTGTCTCAGAGAAAGCTGCTAGACATGGCCCAATTTACAGGATAGCAAAACTTTGGGACAGAAAGCAGTTTGTAAAAATTGTAGTGAAACACACCTAAGAAAGCAGAAGTGTTTCAATTAGAAGTATGAAACTTTTAGGCCAAATGGAGTTACAGATACGAACACATACATTCTCTCAGAGAAAGGTGCTAGACATGGCCCAATTTATAGGATAGCACAACTTTGGGAAAGAAAGCAGTGGATATGTTTTGTAGTCAAACACACCTAAGAAACCAGAAGTCTTTTCGTTATAAGTATCGAAGTTTTAGGCAGCTTGAAGTTACAGATACAAACACATACATTCTCTCAGAGAAGGCCACTAGATATGGAACAAATTGCAGGATAGCACAATTTTGGGAAAGAAAGCAGTGTCTGTAGTTTGTAGTCAAACACACCTAAGAAAGCACAAGTCTTTTCATGATAAGTATGAAAGTTTCAGGACGATGGAAGTTACAGATACAAATGCATACATTCTCTCAGAGAAAGCAGCTAGACTTGGCCCAATTTACATGATGGCACAACTTTGGAGAAGAAAGCAGTGGTATAGTTTGTACTCAAGCACACTTAAGAAAGCAGAAGTCTTTTCTTTGTAAGTATTAAACTTTTAGGCCAAATGGAGTTATGATACAAACACATACATTGTCTCAGAGAAAGCAGCTACACAAGGCACAGTTACCAGATTGCACAACGTTGGGAAAGAAAGCAGTGTCTATAGTTTGTAGTCAAACACACCTAAGAAGGAAGAAATCTTTTCATTATAAGTATGAAACTTTTAGGCCGAATATGGTCACAGATACAAGCGCATACATTGTCTCAGAGAAAGCTGCTAGACATGTCCCAATTGCAGTATAGTAGATCTTTGAGAAAGAAAGCAGTTTGTAAAGTTTGTAGTCAAACACACCTAAGAAAGCAGAAGTGGTTGCATTGTAAGTATGAAACTTTTGGCTGAATGGAGTTACAGATACAAAGGCATACATTCTCTCAGAGAAGGTTGCTAGACATATCCCAATTTACAGGATAGCACAACTTGGGGAAAGAAAGCAGTGGGTACAATTTGTACTCAAACACACCTAAGAAAGCAAATGTCTTTTCATTGTAGGTGTGAAACTATTAGGAGGAATGTAGTTACAGGTACAAGCGCATACATTGTCTCAGAGTAAGCTGCTAGACATGGCCCAATTTACAGGATAGCACAACTTTTGGACAGAAAGAAGTGAGAATAGTTTGTATTCAACCACACCTAAAAAATCAGAAGTCTTTGCCTTATAACTATGAAAGTTTTAAGCCGAATGGTGTTAAAGAAACAAACCCATACATTCCCTCAAAGAAAGTGGGTGGACATGGCACAATTTAGAAGGTTGTATAAATTTGAGAAAGAATGAAGTGGGTATAGCTTTAACTCAAAAACACGTAAGAAAGCAGAATTTCCCAAAGTTGTGCTATGTTTTAAATTGGGCCATGTCTGGCAGCTTTTTCTGAGAGATTGATTGCGTTTGTATTTTTAACGGCATTCTGCTGAAAGTTTCATACTTATACTACAAAGAGTTCTGCTTTCCTAGGTGTGTTTGACTACAAACTATACCCACTGTTTTCTTTCCCAAAGTTGTCCTATCTTGTAAATTGGGCCATTTCTAGCAGCTTTCTCTGAGAGAATGTATGCATTTGTGTCTGTAACTCCTTTCGCCCTAACACTTTCAAACTTGTAATGAAAAGACTTCTGCCTTCTTAGGTCTCTTTGACTACAAACTATTCCCACTGCTTTCTTTCCCAAATTGTGCTAATATGTAGATTGAGCCATTTCTAGCAGCTTTCTCTGAGAGAATGTATGCGTTTGCATCTGTAACTACATTCGGCCTAAAAGTTTGATACTTATAATCAAAAGACTTCTGCTTTCTTTGGTGTGTTAGTGTACAAACTATAAACACTGCTTTCTTTCCCAAAGTCATGTTATCCTGTAAACTGGGCCACTCTAACAGCTTTCTCTGAGAGTACATATGTGTTTTTATCTATAACTGCATTCAACCAATAAGTTTGATACTTATAATCAAAAGACTTCTGCTTTCTTAGGTGTATTTGACTGCAAACTGTACCCACTAATTTCTTTCCCAAATTTTTGCTAATCTGTAAATTGGGCCATTTCTAATAGCTTTCTCTGAGAGAATGTATGCGTTTGCATCTGTAACTGCATTCGGCCTAAAAGTTTAATACTTATAATGAAAAGACTTCTGCTTTCTTAGGTCTGTTTGACTACAAGCTATACCCACTGCTTTCTTTGCCAAAGTTGTGCTATCCCTTAACTTGGGCCATGTCTAGCCACTTTCTCTGAGAGAATATATGCCTTTGTATCTGCAAACTGCATTCCACCTAAAACTTTCATACTTATAATGAAAAGTCTTCTGATTTCTTAGGTGTGTTAGACTGCAAACTATACCCATGGCTCTCTTTCCCAAAGTTGTGTTATCCTGTAAATTGTGCAATTTCTAGTAGCTTTCTCTGAGAGAATGTATGCATTTGTATCTGTAACTCCATTCAGCTAACAGTTTCATACTTATTATGAAAAGACTTCTCCTATCTAAGGTGTGTTTGATTACAAATTATAACCACTATTTTCATTCCCAAAATTGTGCTATCCTGTACATTGTGCCATTTCTAGAAGCTTTCTCTAAGACAATGTTAGCATTTGTATATGTAACTGTATTTGGCCTAAAAGCTTCATAATTATAATGAAAAGACTTCTGCTTTCTTAGGTCTGTTTGACTACAAACTATACCCACTACTTTATTTCCCAATGTTGTGCTTTCCGTTAAATTGGACCATGTCTAGCAACTTTCTCTGAGAGTATGTATGCAATTGTATCTGTAACTGCATTCGGCCTTAAAGTTTGATACTTATAATGAAAAGACTTCTGCTTTCTTAGGTCTTTTTGACTAGAAACTACACCCACTGCTTTCTTTCCAAAAGTGGTACTATCCTGTAAATTGGGCCACGTCCAGTAGCTTTCTCTGAGAGAGTGTATGCATTTGTATCTCTAACTCCATTCGGCATAATGTTGTCATACTTATAATGAAAAGACTTCTACTTTCTTAGGTGTATTTGACTACAAACTATACCCACTGTTTTCTTTCCCGAAGTCGTCCTATCCTGTAAATTGGGCCATTTATAGAAGCTTTCTCTGAGACAATGTAAGCGTTTGTATCTGTAATGTATTCGGCCTAAAAGATTCATAATTATAATGCAAAGACTTCTGCTTTCTTAGGTCTGTTTGACTACAAACAATACTTACTGCTTTCTTTCAGAAGTTGTGCTATCCTTAAATTGGGCAATGTCTATCAGCTTTCTCTTAGAGAATGCATGCATTTGTATCTGTAACTGCATTCCGCCTAAAAGTCTAATACGTATAATGCAAAGAGTTCTACTTTCTTAGGTGTGTTTGACTACAAACTATACCCACAGCTTTCGTTCCCACAGTTGTGCTATCCTGTTAATTGGGCTATGTCTAGTAGCTTTCTCTGAGAGAATGTATGCTTTTGTATCTGTAACTCCAGCATAATAGTTTCATAATTATAATCCAAAGACTTCTGGTTTCTTAGGTATGTCTGACAACAAACTATACCCACTGCTTTCTTTCCCACATTTGTGCTATCCATTCTATCCGTTAAATTGGGCCATGTCTAGTAGCTTTCTCTCAGAGAAAGTGTGCGTTTGTATCTGTAACCCCATTTGGCCTGTAAGTCTCATACTTATAATTAAAAGACTTCTGCTTTGTAAGATGTGTTTGACTAAAAACTATACCTACTGGTTTCTTTGAGAAAGTGGTGTTATCCTGTCAATTGGGCCATTCCTAGAAGCTTTCTCTAAGACAATGTAAGCTTTTGTATCTGTGAATGTATTCGGCCTACAAGTTTCATAATTATAATGAAAAGACTTCTGCTTTCTTAGGTCTGTTTGACTACAAGCTATACCCACTGCTTTCTTTCCCAAAGTTATGCTATCGCTTAACTTGGGCCATGTCTAGCCACTTTCTCTAGGAGAATGCATGCCTTTGTATCTGCAACTGCATTCCGCCTAAAACTTTCATACTTATAATGAAAAGTCTTCTGCTTTCTCAGGTCACTTTGACTACAAACTATACCTACTGCTTTCTTTCCAAAAGTGGTACTTTCCTGTATTTAGGCCACTTCTATCAGCTTTCACTGAGAGAATGTATGTGTTTGTATCTGTAACTCCATTTGGCATAACAGTTTAGTACTTATAATGAAAAGATTTCTGCTTTCTTAGGTGTATTTGACTGCAAACTATACCCGCTGCTTTCTTTTCCAAAGTTGTGCTATCCCTTAACTTGGGTCATGTCTAGCAGCTATCTCTGAGAGAATGTATGTGTTTGTATCTGTACCCGCATTACACCTAAAAGTTTCATAGGTATAATGCAAAGAGTTCTGCTTCCTTAGCTGTGTTTGACTACAAAGTATATCCACTCTTTGCTGTCCCAAAGTTGTTTTATCCATTAAATTGGGCCATGTCTAGTAGCTTTCTCTCAGAGAATGTATACGTTTGTATCTGTAATCCCATTCGGCCTATAAGTTTCATACTTATAATGAAAAGACTTCTGTTTTGTAAGGTGTGTTTGACTACAAACTATACCTACTGTTTTCTTTCCCAATGTTGTGCTATCCTGTACATTGGGCCATTTCTAGAAGCTTTCCCTGAAAGTACGTAAGCGTTTGTATCTGTAACTGTATTCGGCCCAAAAGTTTCATTATTGTAATGAAAAGACTTCTGCTTTCTTAGGTGTGTTTGACTACAAACTATACCCACTGCTTTCTTTCCTAAAGTTGTGCTATCCCTTAACTTGGGCCATGTCTAGCTGCTGTCCCTGAGAGAATGTATGCATTTGTATCTGTAACTGCATTTGGCCTAAAAGTTTGATACTTATAATGAAAAGTCCGCTGCTTTCTTTGGTGTGTTACTGTACAAAGTATAAACACTGCATTCTTTCCCAAATTTGTGTTATCCTGTAAATTGGACAATTTCTACCAGCTTTCCCTGAGAGTATGTATACGTTTGTATCTGTAACTACTTTCTGCCATAGAGTTTCATATTTATAGTGAAAAGACTTCTGCTTTTTTAGGTGTTCTTGACTACAAACTATACCCACTGCTTTCTTTCCCAACGTTGTGCTATCCGTTAAATTGGGCCATGTCTAGCAGCTTTCTCTGAGAGAATGTATGCATTTGTGTCTGTTACTCCATTCTGCCTAACAGTTTCACACTTGTCATGGAAAGACTTCTGCTTTCTTAGGTGTCTTTGACTAGAAACGATACCATCTGCTTTCTTTAACAAATTTGTGTTAATCTGCAAATTGGGCCATTTCTAGCAGCTTTCTCTGAGAGAATGTATGCGGTTTTATCTGTAACTGCATTCGCCCTAAAAGTTTGATAGTTATAATGAAGTGACTTTTGTTTTCCTTGGTGTGTTAGAGTACAAACTATAAACACTGCTTTCTTTCCCAACGTTGTGCTATCCTTTAAATTGGGCCACGTCTAGCAGCTTTCTCTCAGAGAATGTATGCGTTTGGGTCTATAACTCCATTCTGCCTAACAGTTTCATACTTGTAATGGAAAGACTTCTGCTTTCTTACTCTTTGACTACAAACTATACCCACTGCTTTCTTTTCCAAATTTGTGCTTATCTGTAAATTGGGCTATTTCTGGCAGATTTTTCTGAGAGAATGTATGCATTTGTATGTGTAACTGCGTTTGGCCTAAAAGTTTGATACTTATAATGAAAAGACTTCTGCTTTCTTTGGTGTGTTAGTCTACAAACTATGAACACTGCTTTCTTTCCCAAAGCTGTGTTATCCTGTAAATTGGACGAATTCCAACGGCCTTCTCTGAGAGCACCTATTGGTCTGTATCTGTAACTGCATTCGGCATTAAAGTTTGATACTTATAATGAAAAGACTTCTGATTTCTTAGGTGTGTTAGACTGCAAACTATACCCAGAGCTTTCATTCCCAAAGTTGTGTTATCCTGTAAATTGGGCCATTTCTACCATCTTTCTCTGAGAGTATGTATGCGATTGTATCTGTAACTGCATTTGGCCTTAAAGTTTGATACTTATAATGAAAAGACTTCTGCTTTCTTAGATCTGTTTCACTACAAAGTATACCTACTGCTTTCTTCCCAAATGTGGTACTATCCTTTAAATTGGCCACGTCTACCATCTTTCTCTGAGAGAATATATGCGTTTGTATCTGTAACTCCATTAGGCATAACATTTTCATACTTATAATGAAAAGACTTCTGCTTTCTTATGTGTATTTGACTACAAACTATACCCCTTGTTTTCTTTCCCAAAGTTGTGCTACCCTGTAAATTGGGCCATTTCTGAAAGCTTTCTCTGAGACAATGTAAGTGTTTGTATCTGTAAGTGTATTTGGCCTAAAAGATTCATAATTATAATGCAAAGACTTCTGGTTTCTTAGGTCTGTTTGACTACATACTATACCCACTGCTTTCCTTCCCAAAGTTGTGGTATCCTTTTTTTTTAAAGTTTTTTTTATTTCAACATATTATGGGGGTACAGATGTTTAGGTTGTGTATTCTGCCCCTACCCCCCTTTCCCCTGAGTCCCAAATTCAAGCATGTCCATCTATTGTATGGTGCACATTGCACTCTTTGTGTATGCCTATACCCATCCCCTCCTCCCCCTCCCCCATGCCCGACATCCAATAGATGTTATTCTTATACGTACACTTACGTGTTGATCAGTTAATACCAATTTGATGGTGAGTACATGTGGTGCTTGTTTTTCCATTCTTGGGATACTTCACTTAGCAGAATGCATTCCAGCTTTATCCAGGAGTATACAAGAAGTGCTATATCACCGTTGTTTCTTAAAGCTGAATAGTACTCCATGGTATACATACACCACATTTTATTAATCCACTCATGTATTGATGGACACTTGGGTTGTTTCCACATCTTTGCAATTGTGAATTGTGCTACTATAAACATTTGGGTGCAGGTGTCTTTCTTATAGAGTATCATTTGATCTTTTGGGTAGATGCCTACTAATGGGATTGCTGGATCAAATGGTACTTCTAATTGTATCTCTTTAAGGTATCTCCATATTGCTTTCCACAGAGGTTGCACTAGTTTGCAATCCCACCAGCAGTGTATGAGTGTTCCTATCTCTCCGCATCCATGCCAACATTTATTGTTTCAGACTTTTTGATAAAGGCCAGTCTCACTGGAGATAAGTGATATCTCATTGTGGTTTTGATTTGCATTTCCCTGATGATTAGAGATGTTGAGCATTTTTTCATATGTTTTTTGGCCATTATTCTGTTTTCTTTTGAAAAGTTTCTGTTCATGTCCTTTGCCCACTTTTTGATAGGGTCGTTTGATTTTTTTCTTGTTGATTTTCCCGAGTTCTAAGTAGATTCTAGTTATCAGCCCTTTATCGGATTTGTAGCATGCAAAAATTTTCTCCCATTCTGTAGGTTGCCTGTTTGCTCTTGTGACAGTTCTTTGGCTATGCAGAAGCTTTTAAATTTAATCAGGTCCCATTTATTTATTTTGGTTGTTGCCGTGATTGCCTTTGGGGTCTTCTTCATAAATTCTTTGCCTGGGCCAATGTCTAGAAGAGTATTTAAAACATCTTCCTCTAGAATTCTAATAGTTTCACTCCTCATGTTTAAGTCTGTTACCCAGCGTGAATTGATTTTTGTGAGAGGTGAAAGGTGTGGATCCTGATTCAGTCTTCTACATGTGGCTATCCAGTTTTCCCAGCACCATTTATTGAATAAGGCTTCTTTTCCCCAGTGTATGTTTTTGTCTGCTTCGTCAAAGATTAGGTGGCTATATGAGGATGGTTTTATATCTGGGTTCTCAGTTCTGTTCCACTGGCCAATGGCTCTATTTTTGGGCCAGTACCAACCTGTTTTGATTACTACAGGCTTATAATAAAGTTTGAAGCCTGGTAAGTTGATACCTCCCATTTTGTTTTTATTGCCTAGAATTGTTTTTGCTATGCGGGGTCCTCTCTTGGTCCATACAAAGCGTAGAATTAATTTTTCTACATCTGTGAAGAATGATGTTGGTATTTTAATAGGGATTGTGTTGAATCTGTAGATCACTTTGGGTAATACAGACATCTTAACAATATTGATTCTGCCAACCAATGAGCATGGTATGGTTTTCCACCTGTTTACGTCCTCTGCTATTTCCTTCCTCAATGTTTCATAGTTCTCCCTGTAGAGGTCTTTTACCTCCTTAGTTAAATATATTCCTAGATGCACTATTTTCTTTGTTGCTGTTGCGAAGGGAATTGAGTCTTTGATTAGGTTCTCGGTATGACTGCTATTGGCGTATATGAAAGCCTCTGATTTGTGTGTATTGATTTTATATCCTGAGACTTTACTGAATTTATTTATCAATTCCAGGAGCCTCTTGGTTGAATCCATGGGGTTTTCTAGATATAATATCATGTCATCAGCAAATAGTGAGAGTTTGATCTCTTCTGTTCCCATTCGTATGCCTTTAGTTCCACTCTCTTGCCTGATTGCTGTGACCAGGACTTCCAACACTATGTTGAGTAGAAGTGGCGATAGTGGGCAACCTTGTCTGGTTCCAGTTCTCAGTTACAATGCTTTCAATTTTTCCCCATTCAGTATGATGTTGGCTGTGGGTTTGTCATAAATGGCTTGTATCATTTTTAGGTAAGCTCCATCTATGCCTATTTTGTTAAGTGTTGTTATCATAAATGGGTGCTGAATTTTGTCAAATGCTTTTTCTGTGTCTATTGAGAGAATCATATGGTTTTTGTTTTTGCTTCTGTTTATGTGGTGAATTGCGTTTATAGATTTGCGTATGTTGAACCACCCCTGCATCTCTGCAATGAAGCCCAATTGGTCATGATGGATTATTTTCTTAATAAGAACCTGGATTCGGTTAGCTAGAATTTTGTTGAGAATTTTTGCATCTATATTCATAAGACATATTGGTCTGTAGTTTTCTTTTTTTGTTGCGTCCTTTCCTGGTTTTGGTATCAGGGTTATGTTGGATTCATAAAATATGTTGGGGAGGAATCCATCCTTCTCGATGTTGTGGAATAATTTCTGCAGGATAGGTACCAGTTCTTCTTTGTAGGTGTGGTAAAATTCGGGTGTGAAACCATCTGGTCCGGGACTTTTCTTTTTTGGAATGTTTTTTATTGCTGTTTCAATTTCGGTCCTTGATATTGGTCTGTTCAGGAATTCTATTTCTTCCTGGTTGAGTCTAGGGAGGCTGTGTGCTCCTAAAAATTTGTTTTTCCACGTTTTCTAGTTTGTGTGCATAAAGGTTTTTGTAATATTCATAAATTATACCTTGAATCTCCACGGTATGAGTTGTGACTTCTCCTTTTTTGTTCCTGATGGAGCTTATTAGCGATTTTCTTTTCCATTTTTCATTAGTTTAGCCAAAGGTGTGTCAATTTTATTTATTTTTTCAAAGAACCAACATTTTGTTTTATTAATCTTCCATATAGTTATCCTGTTGTCAATTTCATTTAGTTCTGATTTGATCTTATTAATTTCCCTTCTTCTGCTGGGTTTGGGGTTGGCCTGTTCTTCTTTTTCCAGTTCTTTGAGTCGATTCATTGGGTTGTCTTTTTGTGATCTTTTTGACTTTCGGATATAGGCATTTATGGAAATAAACTTTCCTCTTAGGACTGCTTTGGCTGTGTCCCACAGATTTTGATAACTTGTGTCACCTTTGTCATTCAGTTCAAAGAATCTTTTGATTTCCATCTTTACTTCCTCGTTTGTGAAGGAATCGTTCAGCAGAAAGTTGTTTAATTTCCATGATGTTGTGTAGAGATGAGAGTTTCTGTTGGTATTGATTTCTGTTTTTATTCCACTGTAATCTGAGAAGATGCATGGTATGATTTCTATTTTTTTAAATTTATGGAGACATGCTTTGTGTCCTAGAATATGGTCAATCTTAGAGAATGTCCCATGAGCTGATGAGAAAAGCATGCATTCAGTGGTTTTTGGGTAGAATGTCCTGTAAATGTCAATCAGACCCATTTGTTCTAGAGTTCTGTTTAAGTCTATTATTTCTTTGTTAATTTTCTGTTTGGAGGATCTGTCCTTTGCTGACAGTGGGTTGTTGAAGTCTCCAACTATTATGGTGTTTCTGTCTATCAATTTGTTTAAATCAAGTAGAGTTTGCTTTATGAATCTGGGTGCACCTAAGTTGAGTGCATACATATTTAGAATTGTTATGTCTTCTTGTTGAACTGGACCCTTCACCATTATATAGAGACCCCCTTTGTCTTTTATTACTTTTGTTGATTTAAAAACCAAGTTATCTGAGATCAAAACTGCCACACCAGCCTTCTTTTGGCTTCCATTTGCTTGAAATATTGATTTCCACCCCTTTACTTTGAGTCTAAATGCATCCTTGCAGGTTAGATGCATTTCCTGGAGACAGCAGATGCTTGGATTGTTTTTTTAAATCCATTCAGCCAACCTATGTCCCTTGAGATGGGAGTTCAAGCCATTCACATTTATTGAGAGAACCGATAAGTGGGGTGAATTACTGTTCATTCCGTAGGGTTGCATTTTGTTGCTTTGTTTTCTCTCTTGAGCCATTGTGGAATCTGGCCTTTCATTTTTAACTTTTGAGTGGTTTCACATTCGAGAGTGTTTATTGTGCTGATCCTTGTGTAATCCTGTTTTGAGTACTTCTTGGAGAGCTGGTCTTGTCTTGGTGAATTCCCTCAGTCTTTACTTATCTGAGAATGTCTTTATTTCTCCTTCATATATGAAACTTAGTTTTGCAGGGTACAAGATTCTAGGATGGGCATTATTCTGTTTCAGAAGAGTGAGGATGGAGCCCCAGTCTCTTCTTGCTTGTAGGGTTTCAGTTGAGAAACCTGGATTTATTCTGATGGGCTTTCCTTTGTATGTTACTTGTTTCTTTTGCCTTACAGCTCGCAGAATGGCCTCTTTAGTGGATATTTTGGTCAATCTGATCACTGCGTGACGTGGTGTATTCCTATTTACATTGAATCTCCCTGGGGTCTGTTGAGCGTCTTGTACCTGCATATCTAGATTTTTAGCAAGGCCTGGAACATTCTCCTCTGTTAATTCTTCAAATAGCTTATCCAGCCCTTGAGTGTTATCTTCTTCACCTTCCGGATCCCCTATCACCCTCAGGTTCATTTTTTTCACATAATCCCACATTTCTTGTAGGCTTATTTCTTTTCTCTTAATTTTCTGCTCCATCTCTGTGACTGACTTATTTAATTGGAAGGAGTTGTCTTCAATCTCTGAGATTCTTTCTTCTGTTTGATCTACCCTGTTCTTGAGACTTTCCATGGTGTTTTGTAGTTCGCTGAACAAGTTCTTCATTTCCAGGAGATCAGTTTGATTTTTCTTTAATATTTCCATTTCTTTAGTGAATTTTTCTTCCAAGTCTTGGATTTTTTTTGTGGTTTCTTTGTGTTGGTTATCCTTTTTTTCCTGCATATCATTCAGTTTTCTTACAATCCATGTTCGAAATTCTTCTTCTGTCATTTTAGTGTTCTGAGTTTGGTTAATGTCCATTGCTGGGGAGCTGTTTTTCCTCTTCTGGGATGTGCTTTCCGTTTGAGTCTTTATACTTCCAGAGTTCTTTTGCTGGTTCCTTCCCATCTGGATCAGTTGTTCCTTCTTGCGTTTAGGTTTTCATTTGGATAATGACACGCCCTGTTTAGTCTCTGAGCCAGTAGGTGGTGTTTGTGGGTGAGATTCGACCACACCCTTTATGATGAATCAGTAGATGCAGTGCATGCAGTAAAAGCATGTGCAGGATCACCTCCTTGTCAGTAGGTGGCACTTGCAGGGAGGAGCGTGCTGTTTTGGTGTCCTGTAGCTAGCTCTTATTCCTCTAGAGAGGCCCTCCTGTGCCTCGGGTGATAGGTGGGGCCCTGGGATTTCCAGGTGTGTCCTGTTCTCCACCTCAGTGGGGGCGGGACCAGGAGTAAGTCTGGGAGGGGCTGGGTTGGGTAAGCCTGCCCTCAGGCTCCACAACTGCTGTTAGCAGGGGTCAAAGTTTTGCTCTTTGTTGCTGTTCAAAGCTGCCAGGAGGGGCTGAAATGGCTCCACTCAGCTGAAATTCTGGGCTTGGGGGTTGGGGCTGTCCAAGGCCTGCACTCTGGAGCAGGTCTCGCTCCCCTCCACTCTCCCTTTCTCCATGGCCTCTCCCAAGCCTCTGCCAGCAAGCGGGACCTCAGGCCGATGGATCTCCCCTGGCTGTGATGTGATCCAGGAGGTTCCCTACCCAGGATCGCAGTCTGAGCTGGGTGCACAGCCCTCTTTCGAGAGGAGGGCTGCCACTCAGGCACGCTGATATGTCCCTGAAGACACACACTCCTCAGCAGGCTCTTTCACAGATCACTCTTCCGTGCCCCAGGGCAGTGTGATTGTGACCTGGGTATACGGGGTCTGGTCTGCAATCCTGTCCCCTGGGCCCTGGAGATCGATCCCTGACCTTGACAGGGGGAGGGGTGCTGGTCTTGAATCACCTACAGGGTGACAAAGCTAGATCAATTTCCCAGCACCTCGGGATATGCCCCGTTTTCCTGGAGTTCCCAGGCAAGTAGCACCTGGGAGGGCTGGCAGGTAGGGAGCTTGCAGTCTGAGTACCCCTCAGTCTGGTGTACGGCCCCAAAAGGAAAAGTTCCATTCCTTGGAGATGCCTCCATTTGACGGTTAAATTGTCTCTCTGGGCACCCTCCGGTAGGGAGGGGGAAGGAGAGAATGGAGCATTATGGTGTCTGCCGATAGGCTCGGGTCTGCACCCAGGGAGGTGCCCCGAGGGGGCTGGGAGCCCGGCGCTCTGTCCACAAGAGGCCACTGCTCACTGGCGGCAGCCATCTCTGGGCTGGTGTCGGCAGGTCTCTCCAACCGCTCAGGAGCCACACCAGCAGTCCGAGATGCAAGGGAGGGGAAAGTTAACCACTCCACCTGTCCTTGTCGCTGGTCTGCAAGCCTCTCGGGACCTTTCTCCTTCCAGTTCTCCTCCACAATGTCTTCCCGTGGAGTCTCCTGTAGTTTCAGGAACCCTTCCTTCCAACCCTCATGTGATCTGTGTTTCTCTGCTAGTTTAATTTTTTCTCTTTTTTCTAAAATTTGTCTTTTTTGTAGAGACACTCTGACTGGCGGCTTTCCTCGTCCACCATCTAGGCTCCTCCCTTTGTGCTGTCCTTTAAATTGGGCCATGTCTAGCAGCTTTCTCTGAGAGAATGTATGCATTTGTATCTGTAACTGCATTCATCATAATAGTTTCATTATTATAATGCAAAGACGTCTGCTTTCTTAGGTTTGTTTGACTACAAACTATACCCACTGCTTTCTTTCCCACGGTTGTGCTATCCTGTTAATTGGGCCATGTCTAGTAGCTTTCTCTGAGAGAATGTATGCGTTTGTATCTGTAACTGCATTCATCATAATAGTTTCATAATTATAATGCAAAGACTTCTGCTTTCTTAGGTATGTCTGATTACAAAATTTACGCACTGCTTTCTTTCCAACAGTTGTGCTATTCATGAAATTGGGCCATGTCTAGCAGCTTTCTCAAAGAAAAGTATGCATTTGTATCTGTAACTGCATTCGCCCTAAAAGTTTGATACTTATAATGAAAAGACTTCTGCTTTCTTCGGTGTATTGACTGCAAATTATACCCACTGCTTTCTTTCCCAAAGTTGTTCTATCCTTTAAATTGGGTGATGTCTCGCAGCTTTCTCTGAGAGAATGTATGCATTTGTATCTATAACTGCACTCCGCCTAAAAGTTTCATACGTATAATGCAAAGAGTTCTGCTTTCTTAGGTGTACTTGACTACAAACTAAAACCACTGCTTTCTTTCTCACACTTGTGCTATACGTTAAACTGGGCCATGTTTAGTAGCTTTCTCTCAGAGAATGTATGCATTTGCATCTGTAACAGCATTCTGCCTATAAGTTTAATACTTATAATGAAAAAACTTCTGCTTTCTAATGTGTGTTTGACTACAAACTATACCCACTCTTTTCTTTGCCAAAGCTGTGCTATCCTGTAAACGGGCCCATTTCTCAAAGCTTTCTGTGAGAAAATGTAAGCGTTTGTATTTGTAACTCTATTGGGCCTAACAGTTTCATACTTGTAATGGAAAGATTTCTGCTTTCTTAGGTCTCTTTGACTATAAACTATACCCAGGGATTTCTTTCCCAAATTTGTATTAATCTGTAAATGGGGCCATTTCTAGCAGTTCTCAGAGAGAATGTATGCGTTTGTATCTGTAACTGCATTCTGCCTGAAAGTTTCATACGTATAATGCAGAGTTCTGCTTTCTTAGGTGTGTTTAACTACAAACTATACCCACTTCTTTCTTTCCCAAAGTTGTACTATCCTTTAAATTGGATATTTATAGAAGCTTTCTCTGAGAGAATGTAAGCGTTTGTATTGGTAACTGTATTTGGCCTATAAGTTTCATTCTTATAATGAAAAGACTTCTGCTTTCTTAGGTCTATTTCACTACAAACTATACCCACCGCTTTATTTCCCTCAGTTGTGCTATCCCTGAACTTGGGCCATGTCTAGCCGCTTTCTCTGACACAATGCATGCATTTCTGTGTAACCGTACTCGGCCTATAATTTTCATATTTATAATGAAAAGCCTTCTGCTTTTTAAGTTGTGTTTGACTAAAAACTATACATACTGTTTTCTTTCCCCAAGTTGTGCTATCTTGTAAATTGGGCCATTTGTAGAAGCTTTCCCTGAGAGAATGAAAGCGTTTGTATATGTAACTCTATTTGGCCTAGAAGTTTCATTCTCATAATGGAAAGACTTCTGCTTCTTAGGTCTGTTTCACTACAAAATACACCCACTGATTTCTTTCCCACAGTGGAGCTGTCCCTGATATTGGGCCATGTTTAGCCACTTTCTCTGAGAGAATGTATGCGTTGGTTTCTGTAACAAAATCTGACCTGTAATTTTCCTACTATAATGAAAACTCTTCTGCTTTCTAAGCAGTGCTGGACTGGAAACCGTCCCCAGACTTTCCTTTCCAAAAGTTGTGCTATCGAGTAAAGTGGGCTATTTCTAGTGACTTTCTCTGAGAGAATGAAAGCGTTTATATCGGTACATGTATTCGACGTAAAAGTTTCATCCTTATACTGAAAAGACTTCTGATTTCTTAGGTATGTTTCACTACAAACTATAACCACTGCTTTCCTTCCTAAAGTTGTGCTATCCTTTAACTTGGGACATGTGTAGCTGCTTTTTCTGAGAGAATGCATGCGTTTCTTTCTGTAAAACCATTCGGCCCTTGAGGTTCATACTTACAGTGAAAACTCTTCTGCTTTCTAAGCCGTGCTGGACTGCAAACTGTCCCCACAGTTTTCTTTCCGATAGTTGTGCTATCGTGCGAATTGATCCATTTCTAGAGGCTTTCTCTGAGAGCATGAAAGGGTTTGTATCTTTAAGTGTATTCACCCTAAGAGTTTCATCCTTACACTGGAAAGACTGCTGCTTTCTAGGTGTATTTCACTACAAAGTATACACACTGCTTTCTTTCCTAAAGTTGTGCTATCCCTTAACTTGGGATAGGTCTAGCCGCTTTCTCTGATAGAACGCATGCGTTTGTTTCTGTGACAAAATTCGGCCCATAAGTTTCATAGTTATAAGGAAAACTCTTCTGCTTTCTAAGCAATGCTGGACTGCAAACTATCCCCACAGTTTTCTTTCCCAAAGTTCGGCTATCGTGCAATTTTGGACCTTTCAAGGGGCTTTCTCTGAGGGAATGAAAGCGTTTATATCTGTAAAGGTATTCGACCTAAAAGTTTCATACTTATACTGAAAATGCTTCTGATTTCTTAGGTCTGTTTCACTGCAAACTATACACACTGCTTTCTTTCCTAAAGTTGTGCTATCCTTTAACTCGGTACATGTCCAGCCACTTTCTCTGAGAGAATGCATGCGTTTCTTTCTGTAACAGCATTCGACCCTTAAGCTTCATACTTATAATGAAAACTCTTCTGCTTACTAAGCAGTGCTAGACTGAAAACTATCCCCACAGTTTTCTTTCCCAAAGTTTTCCTGTCGTGGAAATTGGGCCATTTGTAGAGGCTTTCTCTAAGAGAATGAAACCGTTTATATCTGTAAGGGTATTCGACCTAAAAGTTTCATCCTTACACTGAAAAGACTTCTGCTATCTTAGGTCTGTTTCACTACAAACTATACACACTGCTTTCCTTCCTAAAGTTGTGCTATCCTTTAACTTGGGACATGTGTAGCTGCTTTTTCTGAGAGAATGCATGCCTCTGTTTTTGTAACACCATTCGGCCCTTAAGGTTCATACTTACAGTGAAAACTCTTCTGCTTTCTAAGCAGTGCTGGACTTCAAACTATCCCCACAGTTTTCTTTCACAAAGTTGTGCTATTGTGCAAATTGGGGCATTTCTAGAGGCTTTCTCTGAGAGAATGAAAGCGTTTATATCTGTAAGTGTATTCTCTCTAAAAGTTTCTTCCTTATACTGAGAAGACTTCTGCTTTCTTACGTCTTTTTCACTACAAATCATACCCACTGCTTTCTTTCCTAAAGTTGTGCTATCCTTTAACTTGGGACATGTCTAGCCGCTTTCTCTGGTAGAATGTATGCGTTTGTTTCTGTAACAAAATCGGCCTGTAAGTTTCATACTTACAGTGAAAACTCTTCTTCTTTCTAATCAGTCCTGGACTGCCAACTATCCCCACAGTTTTCTTTCCCAAAGTTGTGCTATCGTGCAATTTGGTACCTTTCAAGGGGCTTTCTCTGTGGGAATGAACGTGTTTATATCTGTAAAGGTATTCGACCTAAAAGTTTCGTCCTTATACTGAAAAGACTTCTGCTTTCTTTGGTATGCTTCACTACAAACTATACCCACTCCTTTCCATCCTAAAGTTGTGATATCTTTTAACTTGGGACATGTGTAGCTGTTTTGTCAGAGAGAATGTACGTGTTTGTTTATGTAACAAAATTCGGTCGGTAATTTTCATACTTATAATGAAAACTCTTCCGCTTTCTCAGCAGTGCGGAACTGCAAACTATCCCCACTGTTTTCTTTCCCAAAGTTGTGCTAACGTGCAAATTGGGCCATTTCTGGAGGCTTTCTCTGAGAGAATGAAAGCGTTTATATCTGTAAGTGTATTCACCCTAAAAGTTTCATCCTTACACTGAAAAGACTGCTGCTTTCTTAGGTCTGTTTCACTACAAACTATACACACTGCTTTCTTTCCTAAATTTGTGCTATCCTTTAACTTGGGATATGTCTAGCCACTTTCTCTGATAGAATGCATGCGTTTGTTTCTGTAACAAAATTCCACCTGTAAGTTTCATACTTATAGGGAAAAGTCTTCTGCATTCTAAGCAATGCTGGACTGCAAACTATTCCCACAGCTTTCTTTCCCAAAGTTGTGGTATCACGCAATTTTGGACCTTTCAAGGGGCTCTCTCTGAGGGAATGAAAGCGTTTATATCTGTAAAGGTTTTCGGCCTAAAAGTTTCATCCTTATACTAAAAATGCTTCTGATTTCTTAGGTCTGTTTCACTGCAAGCTATACACCCTGCTTTCTTTCCTAAAGCTGTGCTATCCTTTAACTTGGGATGTGTGTAGCTACTTTTTCTGAGAGAATGCATGCGTTTCTTTCTGTAACAGCATTCGGCCCTTAAGGTTCATACTTAGAGTGAAAACTCTTCTGTTTTCTAAGCAGTGCTGGACTGCAAACTATCCCCACAGTTTTCTTTCCGATAGTTGCGCCATCATGCAAATTGATCCATTTCTAGAGGCTTTCTCTGAGAGCATGAAAGCGTTTTTATCTTTAAGGTTATTCGAACTAAAAGTTTCATCCTTACACTGAAAAGACTTCTGCTTTCTTAGGTCTGTTTCACTACAAACTACACACACTGCTTTCTTTCCTAAAGTTGTGCTATCCTTTAAGTTAGGACATGTGCAGTTGCTTTTTCTGAGAGAATGCATGCGTTTCTTTCTCTCACACCAATCAGCCATTAAGCTTCATACTTACAGTGAAAACTCTGCTGCTTTCTAAGCAGTGCTGGACTGCAAACTGTCCACACAGTTTGCTTTCCCAAAGTTGTGCCATCGTGCAAATGGGGCCATTTCTAGAGGCTTTCTCTGAGAGAATGAAAGCGTTTATATCTGTAAGGGTATTCGCCCTAAAAGTCTATTACTTATACTGAAAAGAATTCTGCTCTCTTAGGTCTGTTTCACTACAAAGTATACACACTGCTTTCTTTCCTAAAGTTGTACTACCCTTTAACTTGGGACATGTGTAGCTGCTTTTTCTGAGAGAATGCATGCGTTTCTTTCGGTATCAAAATTCGGCCCTTAAGCTTCATACCTACAAGGAAAACTCTTCTGCTTTCTAAGCAGTGCTGGACTGCAAACCATCCCCACAGTTTTCTTTCCCAAAGTTGTGCCATCGTGCAAATTGGGCCATTTCTACAGGCTTTCTCTGAGAGAATGAAAGCATTTATATCTGTAAGGGTATTCGCCCTAAAATTCTATTACTTATACTGGAAAGAATTCTGCTTTCTTAGGTCTGTTTCACTACAAAGTATACACACTGCTTTCTTTCCTAAAGTTGTGCTACCCTTTAACTTGGGACATGTGTAGCTGCTTTTTCTGAGAGAATGCATGCGTTTCTTTCAGCATCACGATTCGGCCCTTAAGATTCATACTTACAAGGAAAACTCTTCTGCTTTCTAAGCAGTGCTGGACTGCAAACCATCCCCTCAGTTTTCTTTCCCAAAGTTGTGCCATCGTGCAAATTGGGCCATTTCTACAGGCTTTCTCTGAGAGAATGAAAGCGTTTATATCTGTAAGGATATTCGCCCTAAAAGTCTATTACTTATACTGAAAAGAATTCTGCTTTCTTAGGTCTGTTTCACTACAAACTATACACACTGCTTTCTTTCCTAAAGTTGTGCTACCCTTTAACTTGGGACATGTGTAGCTGCTTTTTCTTGGAGAATGCATGCGTTTCTTTCGGTATCACGATTCGACCCTTAAGCTTCAAACTTACAAGGAAATCTCTTCTGCTTACTAAGCAGTGCAGGACTGCAAACCATCCCCACAGTTTTCTTTCCCAAAGTTG